>PVHY01033369.1:0-11189 GCA_004024945.1 Uropsilus gracilis
GCCCGGCACAAAGGCGGCGCCCCGCCCCCCGCCCCTCCCCCGCCCGCCGCCCGCGACCCTGCGCGCGCGCCTCGGGGAGGGGCGGGGGGCGCGGCGCCCTCGGACCCGCCCCCCGCGCCGGCGCCGCCCCGCCCGCCCGCCCGCCCGCCTCCCGCCTCCAGCCTCCCGCCTCCCGCCTCCCCCGCCCGCGGCCGCCGGGGCGCGGACCGAGCGCCGGGCCAGATGCGCCGCGCCCGCCGCCGGTGACCAGCGCCCAGCGACTGCCCTGGCGGGGCCGGACCCCGGTGGCCGCGCCGGCTCCCGCCCGCCGGCCGCCCGCCCGCCGCCGGCCGCGGACATGGAGGGGCCGGGCCCGGAGCCGGGGCGGGGGGCGCGGGGCCCCGAGGCGGCGGCGGCGGCGGGGGCGGCGGCGGGGGCGGCCGGGCCGCGGAGGCCGCAGGGCGTGAAGCGCCACCACCACAAGCACAACCTGAAGCACCGCTACGAGCTGCAGGGCACGCTGGGCCGGGGCACCTACGGCAAGGTCCAGCGCGCCACCGAGCGCTTCTCGGGCCGGGTGGTGAGTGGCCGCGCCGGGCGGGCCGGCGGGCGGGGGCGGGGGGCGCCCCGCGGGGCTCAGGCCGGCGGGCACTTGTTGCCCTGCCCCGCCGCCCACCCCGCAGCCGGGCGCCACGGGCCGAGGGGCGCTAGGCGGCCGGCCGGTCCCGCACACACAGCGGCGCCGCAGCCGCAGGCCGGGTCTCCGGCTGCACCCCGGCTTGTCGGCGAGCCCCGCAGCACCGGGCGGGGCGAGAAGGCGGCCTGCGGGAGGGGCCTGGCTTGGGGGGACCCCCGCCCCCCACCCCCCGCCCAGCAGGCGGGGCACCCCACCGCACACGGCAGCCGCCCAGGCTCCTGAGGCCGGCTGTCGGGGTGCCCGCCCGCAGCCGGGCTCCGTGACAGCTGACGCCCTGCCAGGGCGCCGGTACCAGCTGCCGCCCCACGCCCGCCGTGCCTGGCCCCACGCTGGCTCCCGTCCGCCCACCCGGGCCAGGGGCTGGGCAGGGGACTGCCGCGGCGCGCTGGGTGGCGTGGGGCCGGCCACGCTTCCGTTTGGGGCGGCCAGCTGCGTCTGTCATAGAGGAGGCCGGGGCCGGGGCCGGGGCCGGGCGCTGGCCGGGGCTCCGTGAGCGTGCTTTCGGTCACGCCGCCCCCAGTGCCCGCAGGGGCGAGGACGGCCGAGGGGCCGCTGCCTGGGCGTTTCCTCGCGCCGCAGGGCCGGGCTGTGCAGAAACGGGGCCCGCTCCGCGCTCAGCCCGGCTCCTGTCTCTGGGGCGGCGGGGCGGGCGGCGGGGCGGGCGGCGGGGCGGGCGGCCCCCGCTTCCCAGCCTCACTTTCCGGGCAGATGCAGCCCTCTCCCGCCACGGGACGAAGCAGGCTCCGGGCCAGGCCAGGGGCGTCCCCCGACAGGTGCTGGGCCCGCGGGCGAGGGGAGGCCGACCACGTCCCCAGCCGGGCTCCGTGCGGAGCGGTGCTCCTGCCTGAGCGCTGACACGCCTGCCCGGCCGCTGGGGAGCCGCGCTGGGAGCTGGGCGCGGATCCTGGGGACGGGGGCCGCTGGGCCGCAGGTGGAGGACGGGCCTGGAGGCCGGGGCCTGCGGGGCTCGGACACCCAGAGCCGGGGCTGCGCTGGTCCGGGAAAGAGCGAGCCCCGGCCCGGGCGGACACCTCCGTGGGCTTCGCCGGGCGCCCTCCCTGGCGGCCGCGGTCTGGCCGGTGACCCACAGGCCGGGTGAGAGTGGACGGCGGCGGCAGCGGGCGCGGGGCTGCCCCCAGGGTGGGCGTCGGTGCCTTCCTGTGCAGCCGCTGGCGGTGGCCGGGGGTGGAGCCGGGCAGCCACTAGGGGGCAGGCTGAGAGCGGAGGAGGCCGCTGGGCGGGACGGCCTGCCCCCCTTTGTCCGCCAGCGCTTCCCACCGCTCATGGTTCCAGTCTGAGCTCCTGTTCCACGCAGACGTCATGTAGGGACTCCATCTCCGGCCCGGGGACTGGCCACCGAGCTGCCCACGGGTCCGCGACGCTGTGTCCTGCTTGCTGGGGCCGCCGGGCCTGTGGGCAGCGCGCTGCTGAGGTGCGGAGCGCGGCGGCCGGGACCCGGCGCGCCCTCGGTCTGCGCCTGCACCTGCCGGGGCGTGGACACCTCCGTGAGGGGGGTCGTGGGGGACCCCGGCCGCGCCCGCAAGGACACAGCCGCCCACACGGCTCGGCCGTCCATGGGGCGGCGCCCACCGTCACCCCGTGCGAGCTTGGAGCACCTCCCTCGTGCCGGGGACCGTCGGGCCACCGCCAGCTGCTTTCGGGGCGCCGTGGGGGGTGCTGGGCGCCGTCTCAGCCTGCCCTCTCAGCTCCGGGCACTCTTCTTGGAGGCACCTGCGCGCAGAGCTGCTCTCCTGGGGCGCCGGCAGGGCAGCGGGGCGGCCGGGGTGGCCGGTGTGTGTGACGTCTGGGCCCTGATTCCAGGCGGAGTGTTCAGGACTGCGGGAGTCCGTCACCCTCCCCCCACCCCCGTCCGGAGGGCTCTGCCTGGCCAACAGGGCCCAGCCCCGGCCGGTACCGCCCAGCGGCGCCCTCTGTGGCCACGAGAGGCCGCTGGCCTGTGGGCCGGGCCAGGCGTGTCAGGGCGGCTCTGGGCCGCGCGTGAGGGCGGCCTCGGCCCGGGTCGGAGCGCGGGTGGAGCAGGAGGCCGCGCCTGGGAGCCCTGGGGGTGGCCGGCGTGCGTGGCCAGTGTTCCCGTCCACCCTGGCGCCCTGGCCATGGGGCGTCCCCCTCAGCTGGAGCGGGGAGCGTGTCTCTGAGACCTGGCGCAGCGTCGTCCACAGCCGCTGCCCGCAGCTGCTGACCGGGAGGCGGGTCAGCCTGTCCATCACGGGCCTGTGGTCCCTGGAAACACGTGCTCCGGACTCCTGTCCCTGGGGTGGGAGGACGGTGTCTGGCACGGTCACGCGTGTCGGGAGCCTCTACGAGGGCAGGACGGGCGCTCGCCCCAGGGGGGGCGTCTGGGCGAAGCTGAGGTGACCGCAGGGACCGAGCTCCTGCCTGGCCCACAGGGTGTCCGGCCCAGCTGTGCGCTCCGCCCGGTGCATCCTGGGTGTGGACTGGGTGGCTCTTGGCCAGGGAGACACGGGGCCGTCACGGGCCGTGGGCCTTGTCCGTGCGGGCCACTCGTGGCTGTGAGCGTCTACGGCAAGGGCAGCACCTGAGGTCCAGCTGGGCGGGGAGACCACTGCCCGCTTTCCCGCTGCTGCTGTGGGCGCTGCCAGCGGACAGTTCTGTGGCCAGGCGCTGCGTGGACGTGCATGGCGACAAGGTGGGCACGCTCGCCGACCCACGAGGCAGACGGGCGGGTGGTTCTTCGGGAGGTGGTCAGCGGCCCTGGCTCGGACAGCTGGCCAGTGCCCGGGGGGCCGGTCTGTGTGGACGCAGCCCGGCCGGAGGCCCCTGGACTGGGGGCTGCCGGGGAGGCGTGGCGAGTGCCCGGGGCTGACGCCCAGCCCGTGGGGGCCGGAGGGCACGCGCGGGCGGGGAGATGGCCTTGGCCCGCGGAAGGCTGGCGTGTGGGTGCTGCGGGCCGAGGCGGCTCTCGGCCGGGCGAGGCTGCCCGGGTGCGGCTGCTGGCCGGCGGGGTGACCGTGGCGGAGCCGTGAGCGTGGCCGGTGCTTCTCAGGGCCGAGTCCCGGCGGGTGACTGACGCTGCCACCCGCTCCCGGATGCGATGTGGAGACGGAGTCGCGGCCCGGGGCTTGGCCGCTGGGCTTGCGGGCCGGGCGGCTGGCTTGGGTCCTGCAGCGGTGCCCGGGGCGGCGCCCATCCTCGCTGGCACAGAGCTGCCCACCAGGGCCGCCGGGGCGCGTCCCCGGGAGACTCCCTGCCGGGCCGCTGGCAGCCGAGGCCGGCTGCGGGGGGCAGGCGCGGTCCTCCTTGTAGGACCTGCGGCTTGCTTGCTGTGGGGGGCTTTGCCGTGAGGGCGGGGCTCCCGGACCCGTGCAGCCGCGGGGGGGTGGGGGGCGCCCCGATGGCGACCTGGAGCTGATCGGAGCGAGACGCACGTCCGTGTGGACGCTCAGCTGCTCGCCGACCGCTGCCCTTCGTGCCGGGCTCCCGCCCCCTGTCCGGGGCAGCTCCAGGGTGTGTGCTGGGAGCTCCGCCTCGCCTGGCCCTGGCCTGAGCCTGGGCCCGCCCTGAGCCGCTGTGCCCTGCCGTGGCTTCCACGCGGGTCCGCCGAGGAGGCCCCTCCTGCGGCAGGACACTGGCTTCCAGCGCTGGCCCTTGGGGTCCCTCTGCGCCCCCCACTCGTCCACGGACCGGTCGTTCCACGGCGTCCGCACCAGGGCGCCCCCAGCGCCCGCCGGGCCGGGCTCCCAGGAAGGGCCGTGGGCTCTGCCGAGTGGCCGGGGCTTGTCACGTGCTTGTCCTCGGGCGCCTGGGCCCGGCCCGCGTGGCCGCGGCTTGAGTCGCGGCCTTGGGCAGGCAGGGGTGGCCCTTCCGTGGGTGAGCGGGCCGGGCCCCTGCGGACGGCTGTGGGCCGCCAGCCGCTCGCTGAGTGTCCGCGGCGTGGGGGTGCGCGTCCGGGTCCTCTCGGGCTCGTGCTCGGGTCCCAGCCGCTTCCAGATGGCGCCGTCCACGTCCGCACGTCTCGTCCTGCCGCGTCCACGCGCTGCCCGGGCGGCCGCAGGGGCCGGGCTCTCCTGAGGCCATGCCTGGAAGCGCAGCAGCATCGGCGTCAGTGGGAGAAACGCTCGCGCTGTCGCTGTGCCCTGGCGGGCGGCCCGGCTCCCTCCCGGCCCGCGAAAGTCTGAGTCGCCGCCAGCTTCCCGTGGGGCTGCAGAGGCTCCTGCGACGCCCGGCAGAGCTGTCTCCTGCGGGCCCTGCGCCGTGTCGGGCCCGGGCGGGGGGCGGCAGCTGGCAGCGCCGTGGGCAGCTGGGTGTGCTTGGCCCTGGCTCCGGGCGCGGCCAGGCTGTGTGAGCCGCCTCTGCTGGTCGCAGGTGGTCAAGATGCCCCCCGAACACGACGCGGCTGCTGGTGCCTGCCCTCGCGCTCCGTGCCCAGCGTGGCACCGGGTGGGCATCTGGGGCTGGGCGAGGCACTGAGGATGCAGCCCCCCCACCCCCCGTGTGGCACGTGATGTCCGGTTCTTGGGCGCCTCCTGCCTCCGCCAGGCCTGGCTGTCCGCTGCGGCCATGTGGTCTCTGCCGTCGGGACGCTGACTGGATACGGAGCGGAGACTGAGCTGACTGGCTGGACTGCCCATTCCGAGGGCCTGGGGGCCCTCGCGGCCAGCGGCTGTCTCTGGGCAGCCGGACAGGCCGCTTCTCCCGGCACGGTGGGGGCTCTGCCCGGCTGCCAACCCCGCTCGACCAGCCGTGCCCAGCTTCCGACCTCAAAGGGTCTCACGAGGTGGACCCCAGCGTGCGCCCCGAGCTGCAGCGGGAGGCTCCACGTCGTCCGGCCCCTCGTGGCCGCCGTCTTGGCCAAGGGTCAGAGTGACCTGGAGCCCTTAGGCCGGGCGAGGGCTCTGGGGGTGGCGCAGGTCAGGGTGTGCTGGCCATCCGGGCTGGGCGGCCCTGCTCTCTCCGGGTGGGGTGGGGGCAGCGGGGGGTCAAGCCAGCCCTCTGGCCCTGGGCCAGGACCCGCTCCGTGGCGTCAGAGGCTGCCGTGACCCGGCCGCCGCCCCCCTCCAGGCCCTGTCGCCCTGAGCGCTGCGTGTCTCTAGCCCAGGAGAACAAGGCCTTCCTGCACAGCAGCTGCAGGCCACAGAAGCCACCTGGGGGCCTTCGTCCAGCGAGGTGGCCGCAGGTAGCCTCTTAGGAGGCGGCGGCTGTCCCCCCCCCCCCCGCTCTACCTGGCCCTCCTGCCCCCTGGAAGGCTCACGCTGATGGGGCCACGTGTCCGCCGGGCCGCTCGGCCATCTCGCTGCCCGCTTTCGTGGCGGGGCCCGGTCAGCAGCATCAGGCCAGGGGCGCTGCTCTTTGCAGCAGAGGGGGTCTCAGTCCTGCCGCCGTTGCTGGCCGTGTGGGAGGGCAGGGAGGGGCCCGGACGCTAGAGCCGCCGTTTTGGGGCGGTTGGCCTGGCTGGGACGGGGGAGCGGTGGGCGGCACGGTGGTGGGATGAGCTGAGCCGCGTCAGGGAGAGGCTGAGGGCGCAGGTTGGTGGGGGTGCTGGTGGCTTGTGCCAGGGCCGCACGTGGCGCTCTCGGCAGCTGGGCTCACCCACCGGGAAGCCACCCCTTGAAGTCGGCAGGCAGCAGCACGGGTCGGTGGGTGTGGGGAAGAGCGGCCCCGGGCGCTGTTGGGGGCGTGGGCGGGCCTGGCCTCCGCGGGAAGCAGCGTGGTGGTGGTGCCCCCAGCTCCAGAGGTGGGTCGGCCTGGTGCCCTGCGGCTCCGCGCCGCGGTCTCCGCCTGGAGGCTGCAGAGGCGCTGACCCGGAGGAAGATGTGCCGCCCATGCCCACTCCAGTCCCGCCTACATCAGCCGAGGTGGGGCCGGCTGCGGCGGCAGGGAGGGAGGCGTGGAGCGGGGGATGCGGCCCGCAGCGGAGTGCTGCTGGCTGCGCGGGTGGTGGTGCTGTCAGTGGTGGCGGGAAAAGGCGAAGTGAGAGTCGGAGACACAGACACTGAGCGGCCGCCCTGCCTGCGCGACGTAGGGAAGTGACGTGGAGGGTCGGGGAAAACTGGGCCAGTAACTGGACCGGTAACTGGACCAGTAACTGAAGAAACTGGACCAGTAACTGGACCAATAGCTGGACCAATAACTGGATCAATAATTGGAGAAAAATGTACCAATAACCAAACTAGTACCTGGAGAAACTGGACCAATAGCTGGATCAATAACTGGACCAGTAGCTGGAGAAAACTGGACCAATAACCGAACCAATAACTGGATCAATGACTGGAGAAAACCGACCAATAATTGGATCAATAACTGGACGAATAACTGGAGAAAACGGAACCAATAACTGGGGAAACCAGACCAATAACTGGATCAATGACTGGATGAACCACTGGAGAAAACTGGACCAATAACTGAGCCAAGAACCGGAGGAACCGGACCAGTAGCTGGGCCAGCAACCGAGCCGATAACGGAGCTGAGGCGGCCGGACGGGAGGTGCTCCGGCTGCGCGCCCGCGGGCACGGGGCTGGGGGGGTCGTTCCCGCCAACACGAGGACGCACGTGGCCTGGGCCCGGCTCAGCCCCTGGACGGCCCGGCCTCTGGCCCGGCATCCGGCCGTCCGTTCTGTCTGCCGTCTCTGCCTGCGGGACCCGGGGTGGCCCTGGGGCGACCGGCCCCGTCAGCAGCTGCCTGGGCGCCGCCGGGAGTGTGGCCATCTGTCTCGGTGGCCGTGGCAGCACGTGGCGGCCGTGGCTTCAGGCGGACGCGCTTCCTTCCCGTCGCGGGCCGGGGCTGCAGGAGGACGAGCTGGCCACTGCCCTCCAGTGGGAGCCCCCGGGGGGGCCGCTTCCCCTGGCCCGTCCTGGGCGTGTGAGTCCTGCGTGTCTCGCTCCACGCAAGGGCCCAGTGCCCCCCGCCGCGGCTGGCCCGCTCGCCCCCGCCCGCTCGTCTCCAAGCCCAGGACCAGGGTCTCAGGGCACGCATGGGGGGGTGCAGTTTGGCCCGTGGCCGCGAGTGTGTATTGTCCGGTGTGACGCTGCCCGCGGTGGACGTGGCGGGGCCAGGCCCCTCACCGGACGCCCGCCAGCCTGAAGGCGGGACTGAGGGGCCGGGGGCGTGCGGCTGGGGGAGCAGGGGCCTTGCCTCTGGGGCGGAGCCGCTGCTGTGCTGAGCCCCCGGCAGGCCAGCGACTGGCCAGCGCCCAGGTGGACGGTCTGCGGTGGCTTCTGGGAGGGAGCGGACGTGCTGCCCTGAGGGTGTCGGCAGGCCGGGGCGGCCATCTGGGGCGTCCGTGCCCCCTGAGAGTCGCGTGCGGGGTGCGTAGATGGCGGCGGGAGGCCGGCCTCTGCTGGCCTCTGCGTGGCCGGCGTCAGGAGCGAAGCCTTCGCCCTCCGTCCCTCGCCTGGCTTGGCTGCGCTCGGCCCTGCTCTGCCGCCCCTTGGAGCGGTGCTTCTGCCAGGCTAGGGCTGCCAGGCCCGGGGGCCAGCGGCCGCCCCAGGGCGAGGTCTCAGGCCCGCGGGGGCGGCGGGGTCAGGCTCCAGGCCGGCCTGTCCCCTGTGATCCCAGACCCGGAAGCTGGAATGGGGTTCGGGCGCAGCCAGCTGGACCGGCCCCTACGCGGGGGTGTGTGTGTGTGTGTGGCCAGCTGTTCCAGCAGGGACGTGTCCTGCCTAGGGGCGCTGTCAGCAGGGTCCCCGGCCCCCCTCCCTGGGGGCCTGGCGCGGCGGTTCTGGGGCCCGGCCGAGCTGACCGCCTCTCACGGACGCTCGCCCGTGCCGGGTGTTCAGCTCTGTTCGGGCCCCCAAGCGGGCGCCCCCGCGGCCGGATGGGGGGCTCTCGCTCTCGTCACGTCCCTGCTGCCGCTGATGTCGTGACCTGGCTCCTGGGCTCGGGCCTTCCGTGACTCGGTTTCCCTGCGTGCGAAGGGGGGTTGGTGTGGACACGGTCGCCGTCCACCCCCCCCGGCCAGCCTGTGGGTCTGTCCCAGGCTGAGCTCCCCCCTGGCCTCTGTGTGTGGACCCCCCCAGCTGCTGGGGCTCTGGTGGCCGCGGCCCTGGCGCTGGGCTCTTGGGGGCTGCTGGGCGGGGCGGTCAGTGAGGTCGCACAGGCCTCTGCTGTCCCCCGTGTCCCCAGAGCGCCAGCCGAGGCGCGTGCGTGGCCTCAGCCTCAGGCTGCTGTGTCCGTCATCGTCCCCCTGTCTCCCGTCGTCCCCCCCGCCCCCCCGCGGCGGGCGGGACCTGGCGGGAAGCGCTCACACTCCGGGTCCTGCCGGTGCCTTTGGCCTTGGAACGTGAGAGTCTAAAAATAAGCGGCCGCTGGCTGGCCTGGCCTGGCCCGGGCCCCTCGCCCGCGCCCCCCGGCCGCCCCCTCCCCGCCCAGGCCTGGCGCCTGCGGACGCGGGGGAGGCGGCAAAGCCCCGGCCCTCCTCTCCCCGGAGCGCTCTGTGCCTGGGCGGTGGTGCCCGTCTGCGGGTAGGACGTGGCCACTCCTGGGGTCCTGGGGCTGCCAGCGTGTCTGTGCCGGGCACACAGCTCCCGTTCCCGGGGGGGGGCGTGACCTCGGGCCCCTATGCCCCTCGAGGAGGCGGCTCGTTCTCGTCCCCCTGCAGACGCCGCGCTGCGCCCGCCCTCCCGGCTCACGCGGCCTCGGCCGGGCTCCCTGGCTGCGCTCCGGGGGGCGTGGTCCTTGGCGTGGGGCGCCGCGGCCTCGCCGGGAAGCTGGTGGGAGACGCTGACCAGCTGGTCCCCAGAGCCCGCTCTGCCCCCGGAGCCTGCACGCCCGCCCCCTCCCCCCTCCGGGTCCGGCCGACACCCCACGGCTCTCTGGCCAGGTTTGCGCCGCGGGGACACGGCGCCTCGGGGCCTCTGCCGCCCCCGACAGCGGGCTCAGACCCGTCCCTGCGGAGCCCCCCGAGCCAGAGGCGCTGCCTGGGCGTCCCCGCCCCGGACGCCCTGGAGGAGAGCGCATTCCGGCCAAGAGTGGACGGCCTGCGTCCGGAGGAGGATCGTGGAGCTGCTGCCCAGGCCGCCAGGGGCTCCTGACCGCAGGCCCGCTCAGGGCAGGCCCCCCCCCCCACTCCCGCCGCAGCGGCGCCCAGGGTGGGGCTGTGGCGAGTGCTGTTGGCCGAGCCGGTGGCGGGCAGGACGGGGCTGCAGGCGGCTCTGGGCGGCCTCCTGTGCGGACTGTCCCCGGCGGGGGTGGGCGGCTGTCGCCCCTGGGCTGGGCCTCGTGCTTCTCTTGCAGAGTCTCTGTGTGACGTCGTGTGCTGCTGGGGGCGCCGGGGCGAGTGGGAGGGTGAGGACACTGGGGCAGGGGCATGGACGTGGCGGAGGCAGCCACAGGGCCCAGGCCGGAGGGGGGCCAGGCCGGAGGGGGCCCAGGCTTCCAGGAGGCCACACGCTCTGCCTCCATGAGGAGGCTGCATGTAGACGCTCACTGCTGCGTCCTCGAGACCCTGGACGCGCCAGGCTCCTCGTCCCTTCCCAGGCCAGGGTTCCCGGAGTTAGAGCTCTGGTCAGGCGGGGCGCACCCCCCCCCCTCGCAGGCTGAGGCCTGGTGTTTCTGTTGCCGGGAGAAGGGTGCTTTGCCGCCATGAAGGGCGAGGCGGGGGCGTTCTGAAGCTCCGCTCTGCTTATCGCCGGGGCAGCCACCGGGAACCCCTGCCCGCTCCGGGCCCTCGCGACCGGCCTGCTGCCGTCCGCGCTCTGAGTGACGCCCCGTCTCCCGGCTCGCAGGTCGCCATCAAGTCCATCCGCAAGGACAGGATCAAGGACGAGCAGGACATGGTGCACATCCGGCGGGAGATCGAGATCATGTCGTCCCTCAGCCACCCGCACATCATCAGCGTCTACGAAGGTTAGTGGCTCGTCTCCGCCCTAGTCGGCGCCCTGCCTTGTGCCGTCCCCCTGATGCTTGGGTCATCGCCCTCCCGGGAGGGAGCCGAGTCTTTCCCTCGCGGCACAGAGGGACCGGGCCGTAGCTCTCGCTGGGTGACCTGGCATGCGGTCCGGTGCGCGTGGCCTGGTGCCGTCCTTGCCAGCTGGAGCCCGGCCATCGCCGTTCTGCGGGGTCGCTGACAACACCAAGGTGCGGGCGGTCAGGCCTCCACCGTGGGAGTGGCTGGGGCAGCCCGCATTGACGGCCACGTTGTAAGTGCCGTGTCCGGAGCTGGTGGCACCTTGGCGGCGTCCCGCGGCGCTCAGCTGGGCTCCTCGGGGACTCCGAGCGGGCCTGGGAGGTGGGGAGGAAGACGGACGCCGAGGGGGTGTGTGGTCTTTGCCGAGGAGCGGGTGGGAGCAGCTTACTAAACTGCTCCCGCTGTTTGGTCCTTCATGGGATGAGTCTGAACTTCCCGCAGGCAGCTTATCACACATACAGACACACGTGTGCATTCGTATCTGTTCTCCATATGCCTGTCTGTCCATTTACCCATCCACCTGTGCATCCATGCACCCATCCATCCATGCACCCATCCATCCATGCACCCGTCCATCCATGCACCCGTCCATCCATCCATCCACCCGTCCATCCATGCACCCGTCCATC
>PVHY01033370.1:0-11188 GCA_004024945.1 Uropsilus gracilis
TTTTTTTTTTTTTTTTTTTGAGACTAGGTCTCGCTATTTTTGCCTGTGGAACCGCAGGCTCTTGTTGCCCGGGGTACCACAGACTCAAGCAATCCCCAGCCTCAGCTTCCCAGGTAGCTGGGATAACAGGCGCGCGCCACCACGCCCAGCTATTTTTTTGGAACTAGGTCTAGCTACGGGCCCCAGGCGGGACTCCAACCGCGATCCCTAGCCCTGGTCGCTTCATAGGAAGCGGAAGCTTACAGGCACGAGCCACCGTGCCCGGCCGCTGAAACATAAATTTAACAGGGGCAAATATTTCAAGGAATTGCCATAGAAAAGAGTACTCAAACCCCAGCTAAAATAACCTTTAGCTTTGGTGCTAGCTTGGATCATATTATCGGTCCCCTTTCCTGAATCTTCTATGTGTACTTCCTTACTCCCAATTTCTTCAGCAACATCATATTCTTACTCTCCAAGTCTTGCCAGTTCAATCTCTTTCATGTTTCTAAATATTCTTTCCCCCTCTTCCTTTGTGTCTTATGCTTGTTTCCTCTGCTGCCTTTCCTTTTACATTCTATTTCTGGAAATCAGGTTGCTTCTTTTCATTTGAGAGCTTTCTCCTTACTGACAGTATGTTCAGAGAGGAAGTTAATTGTAGTTAATAGCCTTTAAACATTACCCCTTTGGGTTATTTATATATTTTTTACTAATCATTTTGTTGTTTACACATATATATTTATTTATTTTACATCATTGCATTTCCCGGGGTTCTCCCTCCACTTTACCATCTGTGAACTTTCATCTTGATCTTGTGTGCTCCTCCCTTCCTTGATTTCTCCCTCCCCTCCCCCTCTTACCGTCCCTATCTGCTTCCCCCAGTTCTGTTATTAGCTTATTTTAACTATTTCTTGTCCTTTTGTTTGTGTCATCTATATACCATCTATTGGTGAGATCATGTGGTTTCTGTCCTTTTCTTTCTGCCTTATTTTTGCTAATATGATTCCCTTTAGGTCCATCTATGTTATTACACATGCACCGTATTTGTCAGTTTTGATTGCAGAATAATATTCCATTGTGTAAATATACCACATCTTTTTCAGCCATTCATCAGTTTGGGGGCATTCAGGTTGTTTCCATAACCTAGCTATTGTAAACAGTGCTGCGATAAACATCCGAGTACAGGTGTCCTTTGAATTAGTATTTTTGTATTCTTTGGGTAAATTCCCAGTAGTGGGATTGCTGGATGGAATGGTAGTTCTACTGTCATTAGTTTGAGGGTCCTCCACACAGTCTTCCATGGTGGCTGGACCAGTTTGCAATACCACCAGCAGTGTAAGAGTGTTCCTTTGTCTCCATATCCATGTGGTATATACACACATTTATTTATATATAAATTTCACATCTTTGTGATCTCTGGGGTTCACCACCCCCTCATCCTCCCTGATGGATCCCACACTGTCTCTACCCCCCCAATTTTTTTTTTTTTTTTTTTGAGACAAGGTCTCGCTGTTTTTGCCCGTGGAACCGCAGGCTCTCGTTGCCCGGGGTACCATGGACTCAAGCAATCCCCAGCCTCAGCTTCCCAGGTAGCTGGGATGACAGGTGTGCGCCACCACGCCCAGCTATTTTTTGGAACTAGGTCTCGCTACGGGCCCCAGGCGGGACTCGAACCGCGATCCCTAAGCCCCGGCCGCTTCATAGGCTGAAGCTTACAAGCACGAGCCACCGTGCCCGGCTCTACCCCCCCAATTGTGTACATTGATGTGGTTGTTGGCTTATTTTGACTTTTTTTCATGACTTTTTGTTTATCTTTCCCATGTCCCATATCATAGTGAAACCATTTAGTTTCTGACTTTTTCTTTTTTAACTTGTTTCTGCTAATATTATTTCCCAAGTCCATCAATGTTATCATGAAATCATTCAATTTGTCTTTTTTTAATTGATGAGTAATATTCCATTGTGTATATATACCACATTTTTCCCCACCCAGTCATCTGTCTTGGGGGCATTTAGGTTGCTTCCATGTCCTTGCAACTGTAAATAGTGCTGCAGTAAACATCCGAGCACAGGTGTCCCTTCGTACAAGCATTGAGGTCTCCTTTGGGTAGATTCCCAAGAGAGCAATTGCTGGGTCAAATGGTAGTTCCTGTTCTGTCTCTTTAAAGAATGTCATTGGAATTGCATTGAACCAGTAGATTGCTTTTGGAAGAAGGTCTATTTGATAATGTTAATTCTTCCAATCTATGAGCAGAAAATGTCTTTCTGTTTTTTAATGTCTTCTATTTCTTTTAACAATGTTTTATAGTTTTCTTTGTATAGACCTTTCATTTCTTTTGTTAGGTTTAGCTCCAGGTATTTAATTTTCATTGGTGAGATGGTAAATGGAGTGATTTTTAAATTTCTTTGTCTTTTTTTTTTTTTTTTAGAGACCAGGTCTTGTATTTTGCCTGGTGTAATTTCAAACCCACGGACTCAAGTGGTTTTTAGCTTCAGCTTCCCAAGTAACGAAGATTACAGGTGCATACCACTTATCTATCCACTTAAATTTCTTCTTCTGACTACTTTTTTTTTGCAAAATAGAAGGCTACTTTTTTTTTTTTTTTGAGACTAGGTCTTGCTATTTTTGCCCATGAAACTGCAGGCTCACATTGACGGTGGTACCACAAACTCAAGCATTCCCCAGCCTCAGCTTCCCAGTAGCTGGGATTACAGGCGCGCGTCAGCATGCCCAGCTCTTTTTTTTGGGAGTAGGTCTCACTGTGTTGCCCTCGAATTGCAATCCCCAGACCCAGCTGTGACTCCATAAGCTGTTGCTTACAGGCACGTGCCACTGTACCCGGCTTAAGGCCACTAATTTTTGTGTGTTGATTTTGTATCCAGCTGCCTTACTGAACTGGTTTATTATTTCAGTTAGTTTTTCTATGGATTTTTTTTCGTTATTTTAATGATACTGAATAGTTTATTCTGAAACAAGAGGGTCCCTTGGCATTCATGTCCTCTCCACATAAGTGTCAGGGCTTCTCAGCTGACACTCTGCATCTAACATATTGACTTCCCAAGCCATTGTTCTTTTGACACCACTTCTTTTCCTGAAATACTGATGAGAAAATATGGTTTGCTTTTGTGACAGTTTTGAATGAAATAAAGTATATTCACCCCCCCCAAAAAGAACCACAAGTCTTTTTTACTTTTTTCTTCTTTTGAGACTCGGTCTTGCTATTTTTGCCCATGGAACCGCAGGCTCACATTGCCTGGGGTACCACGACTCAAGCAATCCCCAGCCGCAGCTTCCCAGGTAGCTGGGATTACAGGCGCGTGCCACCACACCCAGCTATTTTTTGGGACCAGGTCTTGCTGTGTTGCCCTGAGTGCGACTCAAACCGCGATCCCTAGTCCCAGCCGCTTCATAGGCTGAAGCTTGTAGGTATGAGCCACCATTCCTGGCTTAGAACTACAAATCTTTACTTTGTGAAGACCTTTGTGAAGACCTTCCTAATCAAGTTCTAGTCTTTTCTTCCCATTTGCTATATATGTATTATATATTATATATAATAAATATGCATTAATCTATATATAATAATATAAACAATATATTAAGCATAATAAATGTATAATATACATTATAAATAGTATATATAATATATATAATATATTATACATATACTCTGATATATATTACATACATTATGTATTATATACTATATATGTACTATGACATATAGTATAACACTATGCTATAATATATAATATATAAAATGGATGATATATTAATATATCATCTATAATAATATGACATATTAATAAATTAATTAATATGATATTATTAATCAATATGATATATTACTATACCATCTATAATATATAGATAAATAATATATCATATATGATATATAATAGATTAATATATCATTAATGATATCTATTACTATATCATCTGTAATATATAGATATATAATTTTTTTTTTTTTTGAGACTAGGTCTCACTATTTTTGCCCGTGGAACCGCAGGCTCTCGTTGCCCGGGGTACCACGGACTCAAGCCATCCCCAGCCTCAGCTTCCCAGGTAGCTGGGATGACAGGCGCGCACCACCACGCCCAGCTATTTTTTTGGAACTAGGTCTCGCTACGGGCCCCCAGGTGGGACTCGAACCGTGATCCCTAGCCCCGGCCGCTTCGTAGGCTGAAGCTTACAAGCACGAGCCACCATGCCCGGCCTAGATATATAATATTTATTACAGTTTATATATAGTATTGTAGTATATGGTATATGTTATATATAATATATATTAAAATATTATTACTGTAACACATATATATGTGTTACATTAATAATAGAATTAACTAATTTGGAGTCATCCATCTGTGATTCTTGTTTCACATCTTGGCTGTTACTCACCATGGGATAAGGTGTATTTTTTTATGTATTTATATATATTTGATTTATATATATTTATTTTTTTAAGTGACTGAACAAAAATTCAAAGTAATACTTTTTCTGACATTGAAGATTATATGAAATGAAAAGTTCAATAACTGCAAATAACACAAAACTAGAACAGAAATAGTCCCATTAATTACCCACTGGATGAAGCTGCTTTTTGCATTATAGTGCAATGCTGTGTCACTGGGATGCAGTATCAAAGTCTATATTATATCTTACCCTTTACAAAAAATGTTTGCTGATCACTGAGTTATCCAACTTTAGCCAAATAGGGTTGACCCATGTGCAAATTTTTGCTCATGATTATGTATCCTTAAGATTAAGTTCGTAACTACATTTTGCCTCAGTCACTACAAGTGGAAGGACACAGAAATCATGCCCCTCTACTGGATTGCCATTGCCACATGCTTCTGTGTATCTCTTCAAGCTGACCTCAGACTCTTCCAGAATCCCCAAATACTTTCCCTCTGCATTTTGATACACATCGCTATAAGCATCCTCAACCTCTTCATCTTGCGGCCCTAACACACCCTAAGACCTGACTTGCCCCAAAGACATCACGAGGGTTTGAGGTTTTATCCACCATTACTCAGTTATGCAATCGGATCTCTATATCCCAGTACCAGTCTTAGTGATTTCAGTATCCTCATAGATGATGTGTTTCTTAGCCACCTCATGATCCAAAGTTGCCATTGATTGCTTATGTACTGAATTCGGTATCACAACTTAAAGCATCTCACTTTGTAACTAACATTCACCTGCCATCTTCTAGGTTCATTTCTAGTATTTCCAGCTCCACAAGCTGCCTTCCAGTGCATTGCCATTTTTTCCCTCTTCCTTAATTCCTCTAGTCCTCATTTGAGAGCTGGTCCACCTTAGATTATAAGATTCATTAGTTTATTAATTCAGTGATTACACAGATTATAACTCATACCTCAAACCATTGGGTCTGATGTATTTTCAAATTTCAAATTTCAAAATAAATTACAAAAAACAAAAACAAAACCCAATGTAGTCCAGTTATAACATTATGTTATATAATATCACTTGCAGTGAAATTGGTGATATTTCTAAATAAGGGGGATCAATATTCTAAGTAGCATGTGTCTATTAAGATGGAATTTTAGTGCTAACTGAGTTTTGAGCAATCTTTTATTAAACAAGTGCTTTTCTTCGACAAGAGTGCTTTGGATTATGGATTGCAGAAAGGGATTATCAACCTGTAATTTACACTTCCTTAATCCAGTCTCAGTTCATTTACGCTCCCAGTAAATTTGCCACCCTGTTGAAATGTAAATCTACCTGCTCTGAGCTTGCCTCCAAGCAGCTGAACAAAATGCACAACTGTGCAATGGCTCTCCATGAAATCACAATTGCTGATGTGTAGTGATTTTCACCAAGTTGAGTACCGCCCTCTAGAGGGTATTAAGTATTTTTGTGCAGATGTTTGTAGTTTCCTCGTATACTCACATCTGAGCATTTACAAGTGGAGATGCATATAATTTTATTATGAATTCCTTTTATTTTATTTTTCATATTAAAGTGTAGAGATTATATTGATTTAAAATATATAATGTACATATAGTATGGATATAGGTTAAATTACTTTATTTTTATGATAGTAACAAAGGTATTAAAATGTTATTGATAAGGTTGAAGACAACTGCTCTAGTCAATTTATTTTTTTCATGTTTGTTTTAGAGCAGTTTGAGGTTCATAGAAGGATTTAGTTAAGCTATAAAAATTTTCCATATATCCCTTGCCCCCATTTATGCATAACCTTGTCCACTGAAACATCCGCCACCAGAGTAGTTTAACTTGTTATAATTGATAAATCTATATTAATATGTAATAATTATTCATTTTCCATAGTTTATATCAGGACTCACTCCTGTATAGTTTGTGGATTCTGTTTGTATAGTATGTGAATTCTGTCAACTATATAATGGCATATCTATAGTTAATATATATAATAGTTTCTCTGTCAAATAAAATATTTTTTGCTATAACTGTTCATATCTCCCTCCTCTTGTTTCTGAGTTCTTTCACATTGCCCCCCTCTTCCCTCAAACCTCTAATATTCCCTCCTAGTCTTAACAGCTAAATGATTTATTTACCTGAGAATTAGTAGCAATTGGAGGGGAAGCTCCATGCACTTCACCATCTAATAGCTTTATATTTATACCTGGAACCTTGCATCTCCTTTGATAATATGGGTGAACTGTGGGCTTCCTTCAGAGCTTCCCTATCACCTGTCACAGGATGTCATTTTCCTCTCACTAGTCGAGGATATTGTTCAAACCGTTACCCCTCTCTTCTCCATCATAAATTTTTTTCCATTCTCAACTTTAGACTATTCTCATTAGCATTCAAACACACTTGCTATAATAATGAGAATTCTAAAAATAGTGTCCTTGATTCCACATCCCCTCCAGTTACTTTGTTTTCCTATCCCATTTCATTGCCTCTTTATATAGAAAATTCCGAAAGGTGTACTCTCTCTATAATCCATCATCTTGAAGCATGGTAGAAACATCAACTAAGAGCATTTTAGAAATATATACTCTAAGGTCTCACTGTGGACCTATTAAATCAGAAACTGCTTCTTAGCAGGATCTCCAAGATTCACAATGACATTAAAGTTTGAGAAGCACTGATCCATAATGCCCATTTGCTGTTCTTCTTACATTTTTCTCTTGAATCTGCTTCAATAAATTCTTCCTTTCTACTGTCTGCTGAAATGGCTTATTTTAAGGTCATCAATTACCTTGGCTAAATCCAAAGATTAATCTTCACCAATTAATCTTATTGGACCTCTGCATCATTTGACATGATTGGAGTCTCCATTTATTTGTCTTTTCATCTTCGAGGTCATTAACATCATTGTTCAGGTGGTTCTTTCCCTGGGTCTCTTTTCTTCCCTCAACTTACTCCCTGACTGGCCTCTAGTTCCAGAACCGTCAATACTGCCTATTGGCATGGTGTCTTATGTTTCATATATCAAGGTTTATGATAAATACTAACTTTTTTCTGAAATATATGATGATTCTACTAGCAGAAATTAATCACCCTTTCTTCAAAGGGATTATTCCTGTCATTTTATGCTTCTAGTTCCTCACTTCCCCCATTTTATTTTACAGCTTACTTATAAGTTCCTTGATAACAGGATCCATATAATATCATTTCTATATCACATTTATTCTTTTCTAAGAATATTTTAAAACTATTCACATTTCCCCTTCATGTAACAAATGCTCAGTAAGTTCTCACCAAAGGTCATTTTTCCGGGCCGGGCACAGTGGCTCGTGCCTGTAAGCTTCAGCCTATGAAGCGGCCAAGGCTAGGGATCGCAGTTCGAGTCCCACCGGGGCCATGTAGCGAGACCTAGTTCCAAAAAAATAGCTGGGTGTGGTGGAACGTGCCTGTAATCCCAGCTACCTGGGAAGCTGAGGCTGGGGATTGCTTGAGTCTGTGGTACCCTGGGCAACGAGAGCTTATGGTTCCACGGGCAAAAATAGTGAGACCTAGTCTCAAAAAAAAAAAAAAAGGTCATTTTTCCTTCTTTCTGAGACTGTATAATGGGTTAAAGTGTTCCATGGAATAAATTTGTTCCTGAAACATGAAAATCCACATGTACATGTTGCTCTTTATCCTCCACAATTCAGTGCTCATGCAGGCAGCCCACATCAATGTTTTCTTGTGGAGAAACTAAAAGTGTGGACAAAAGAAAAAAACTGAGTAACAACTGGAGTTGCATTGTGGCATTTTCAGATACATGCAGTGAGACCAGAGAATACTATACCTGTACTATAACTTGTAGGTCACATTCTACAGAAGAGACCATTGAAATTAATTATTAGACTGCTATTCTTTCAGATCTTCCCATGTGTGTTTCCTTCTCTTTATTTACATCTCAGCTCTAAGGGGATTACCACAGAAAGACTTTGTTTACTCATCTGTTCTGAGCAGATGAGTTCTGCGACTCTTTGAATCATATTCTACCCTATTTCTTTTTCCCTGAGACCAGGTCTCGCTATGTTGCCGGGGGTAGTTCCTATCTCATGAACTCAAGTGATCCCCAGCCTCAGCCTTGTAGGTAACTGGGATTACAAGCACCCAGCTGCTTTGTCCAAACCAGGTCTCGCTAGGTTGCCCAGGGTAGTCTTGAACCGTGAACTCTAGCAATCTCTGGCCTCCTGCCTCCCAGCGCTTGGACTACAGGCATGTGCCACCATGCCTGGCAGATATTCTACCCTATTTTGTTGCTTTATTTTTTGTCATTTTTTTTAGGACTATCTGACATCTTTAATTTTAGGTTCTTGTCATCTACTTCCTACACCTGTGGAATTCGAGTTCTGTAACTTCAGGAACTTTGCTTTTATGTGCTCTGTGGTTATGAGTAAATAGTACCCAGTGCTTGGCACATAGTGTGTCCCCAATAAATACTTCTTGAGAGGATAAACGATTACATACTGAGACACAGGAAAGTCTCTTTGGTACTGAATCCCATTTGTAGAGAATTGAATTATAAATCTAATAGTCTTATAATGTGATTATGGGGAAAGAAGAAGAATAACAATATGTTTGATGGGCTACTGAGAGCCTTTGAAAGACTGGAGTTGCTTGGATTTTGAGATGGTATGCTTCAGAAAATGTCTGCTAAACTAAGAGGAAAATACTTTATTGGGAATTGTGTGATACTTACAAATTATCCCTGATGGATTATTTATTTGGCAGAAATGATACATAGGTTTCCAGTATCACATACTTGGGCCGATATTTGGAACTCCTAAAACTCTATATATGGTTAAAATAAGGCACTTTAAACTTCTATGTGATCATGAATTAACAAGAGTGATATTACCTGGGTGCTTTTCAGGAATGAAAAATTTTAGGACTCAGTCCAGCTTTACTGAAATAGAACCTGAAATTTAACAAAATATCTTGATCACTCATCTCACATTAAAGGGGCACAGTGCTATAGAAACCATATCTAAGAATGCTTAAGCTAAATTGAATGAAGAAGTAACAGCTGTTTCCAAAAATAGATTCAGAGAATAAGTTATGAGAGAAAGAATGGGTGAGGGGTTTTCCCAATCATGAGTTAAACAGAGCAAGTTATCCAGATAAAGTCTAAGTGGTGCTCATTTTCATCTCATGGTCAAAATAAGCAAGTTGGATGAACACAAACGTCATGGAGTCTAGCGATGGGCTAAGATAGCACAGGTGCTTGACTTTACGTAGAAAATGAAGGACAAATCTATTTTCTGACTTGATTATAATGAAACACATTTTTCCCCCTCTCATTTTTAACTCAGCTCTTAATGATGCTTGATGAATTTCCTTAAGGCTTTTAAGTGTCTTTGGGAGAGAGGGTGAGTCAGAAGGTGATAAGCCTGATTCGATGTGGTAGGAAACAAAAGGAAGAAAAAAGTCTGGAGAAATACAAAAGTTTGCTATGTCAAGTCTGTATGCCATAAGGGTTGTTGAAATAGATTCTTAAGTATATTTATATATATGAAGGGATTTGCTTTTCCCTTGCTGAGGAAGACCACAAATCATTTGATTTGGGAAAGAAGAAAAGAATTGAAATTGTGTTCAAATTGACCTTTAGAGTGAGCTGGGGACTCATATCCTGAAAAAATTCAAGAAGAAATAGATCTATGCTTATTCGTTTAGATCTGGGAAGTTATGGTGATTTACTAATGCTCTATGTTGCCATGACATCTTTATGAAGTCACTTTAAGCTTGCCTATATTTTTAATTAGAAGTCATTTAGCCAATGCTTCTGCTCCTTGCAGCAATGGACTTAAAAGGCAGCGGAATAAAAAAATGAATAATGAATGCTGTGCTCCCCTCTATATATTCCAGACTGACCAAGGAGAGCTAATCATTCTCTCTATGTCAAAGATTTTTCTGAAGGAGAGCCTGGAAAAATGGCATTTCATACTTATCTCCTAATATTCCTTTTGTTTTAACAGCATGCCTGACTCAGGAACCAATCTAATGCTTCGCACTTAATAAAGTGCTTTTGGACTGCTGACTCCCCCTCGAAGTCTGTAGTCAATGAATCAAAATACGGAGAACCATAAGTGAGGAATGCAGTCTCTGAGAGTCCATTTCTACCAGAGACTTTTCACTTATCACTGCGGTCTCCATCACCGTTTATTTTGGATAAGAGGGAGACGAGACTAGGAGAGGAGAGAGGACTTTTGAAGGTATAATCCTGGAGCATCCTTTCCTTATAATCTCAATAACCCTTTACTTTTGACCTTTGCTTCAAGGTCATGAACAAAAGGTATATTGGCTTGCTAGGATGGCCACAACAAAGATGGAGTGACTCAACAAAAGAAATTTAATTTCTCAGGGCTGGATGTGGTGGTGCGCTCCTTTAATCCCAGCCTAGGAAGGGGGGCTGAGACTAGGAATCACTTGAGTCCACCGGTTGGAGACCCGCCCGGGGCAACATAGCGAGACCTAGTCTCAAAAAAATAGCTGGGTGTAGTGGCACACCTGTAATCCCTGCTACCTGGGAGTCTGAGGCTGGGGATCACTTGAGTCCATGGTACCCTGGGCAACCCGAGTCTGATTCCCCGGGCAACATAGCTAGACCTAGTCTTAAAAAAAATTAATTTCTCACAACTCTGGATGCTAGAAATCAAGTCCTGTAGGTGTAGTTTCCTCTGTGAGCTCTCTTCTTGGCTTGTAGACACCTGTCTTCTCACTGTATTTTCATATGATCTTCCCAAGGTATGTTAGTTTTTT
>PVHY01033371.1:0-11185 GCA_004024945.1 Uropsilus gracilis
TGGCAGTCATTTTGGAAGATGTAATCCATGAAACACGATTAAATACTTAAAATTTAATTTTATTTTCACATTATATAATTTATAGAATATAAGCAGGTGACTAGGTTAAAATTAATATATTAAGTTATAGAAATACTCTAAGAAGTGATCATATATTTTTTTTGCTAGAGATGTAATTTAAACTTAAAATCCAAGAAAATAGCTTCCTCTTATGACATAGATATAGAAAGTCGGGAAAACTGTCACACTTTAAGAAGAAGAAAAATCAGAATAATCTCAAAATCAAAACTTTTTAAAGATTACTAGAGATCATTGGAGGACAACCAACTAGCCTGAAATCTAAGGAAAACTGTAGCATGAGTGCTTACTGGTCCAGCAGAGCTCGGCAGCAGAAAGTCACATTCAGCTGAAATGTCACACGAATTTTTAAAAGAAGTTTGGGCCATCATGAGCGTGTAGAACCAGAGGCAATCAGTTCCAAGGGGAAGTCACAGCCAGTCATAGGTCATTCTCCAGGTACCACACCAAGAGCTTAAGGAAAAGCTGGGGATATGGCAGAAGACAGGACAAAGCCTCCTTAGGGTTCAGGTCTGTGGCGGGAAGAACAAGCTGCTAGTGTAAGAAAAACAAGAAGTTCCATAAAGATCCCTTTCTTAGTCATTATCAACAGACATGTAGAAGAGCTCTTCAAGGGGTTCCTCGAGATGAGACAGAAGCTTGAATTTACACAAAGAATGAAGGCACCAGAAATGGTAAAACTGAGTGGACTCTGGACCTCAGTGCATCTCTCACCATTCCAGAAACACACACTTGTAATTCAATCTGATCACACTGGCTACTTTATTTTCTCTGAAGGCCTAGCCCCGTCATGCCCCCCCTTGACCCCCAATCAAGGAAATCTAGTACTGAATGGTTCTTTGCATCCTATTTGGGGGAAAAGTCGCCTCAGTTCAGGAAGTTTGAGACTATGTTTACTAAAGGGCAAAAATTTTTTAAAAAAATTTATTTATATATAAATTTCACATCATTGTAATCCCAGGGATTCAACCCCTCCCCGACCCTCCCCACCATTCCCCCCTTTTACCCCCTGCCTGAAGTTGTGTGCTTTAGTTTGGTGCTTAGCTTGTTTTGACTTTTCCTTATGGCTTTTGTTTATTTTTTCCCTATATCCCATATATTATTGAAACCATTTGGTTTCTGTCTTTTTGACTCGTTTCTGCTAACATGATTTCTTCTAAGTCCATCCGTGTTATCATAAAATCATCAAATTTGTCATTTTTAATTGATGAGTAATATTCCATAGAGTATATATACCACATTTTTTTCATCCATTCATCTGTTTTGGGGCATTTAGATTGCAATTATAAATAGTGCTGCAGTAAACATCTGAGCACAGGTGTCCCTTTGTACCCACATTGAGGTCTCTTTTGGGTAGAGTCCCAAGAGAGCAATTGCTGGGTCCAATAGTAGTTCGATTTTCTTTAATTTGAGGGTCCTCCACACAGCTTTCCATAGTGGTTGGACCAGTTTACATTCCCACCAGCAGTGTAAGAGTGTTCCTTTCTCTCCACATTCACGCCAGCAATTCTTGTTGCCCGTTCTTTGGATGTGGGCCATTCTTACTGGTGTAAGATGGTAGGTATCTCATTGTGGTTTTGATTTGCATTTCCCTTATTGCTAGTGATGTTGAGCAATTTTTCATGTACCTGTTGGCCATTTGTATTTCCTCTTTGGAGAAGTATCTTTTTAGTTCTTCTCCCCATGTTTCGATTGGCCTTCTTGTTTTGCTTTTGTTTATTTGTGTGAGTTCCTTGTGGATCTTCATTATTAAAACCCTTATCACTCTTGTGGAGGGCAAAAGTTTTTTCCCATTTGGTTGGGCTTCTTTTTTTTTTTTTTTCTGTTGTCTCTTTTGCTGTACAGAAGCTTTTTGTTTTGATGTAGTCCCATCTGTTTATGTTTTCCTTCACTTTTTCGCCATCTGTAGATGTTTCCAGAAAGGGATTTCTGAATTGTAATTGATGGAGGGTTTTACTGAAGTTTTCTTCTATGTATGTCATGGTTTCAGGTCTGAACTCTATGTCTTTCATCCATTTTGAGTTGATTTTTGTACATGGTGTGAGGGAGTTGTCTTGGTCCATTTTTTTGCATGTCTTAGTGCAATTTTCCCAGCACCACTTATTGAAGAAGCTGTCTTTGTTCTAATGTAAGTTTTTCACTCCTTTGTCAAATATTAGTTGACTGTATATGTGTGGTTTTATTTCTGGGCACTCAATTCTGTTGCATTGGTGTGATTGTACCAGTTTTTGTTTTTGTACCAGTACTAAGCTGTTTTAATTATTATGGCTTTGTAGTATAATTTGAAGTTTGAAATTGTAAAACCTCCATTCTCTTTTTTTCTGGCCAGGAGGCTTTTTGATACTAGAGGTCTTTTGTTATTCCATATGAATTTCAGTAATCTTTGTTCTATCTCTTTAAAAAATGTCATTGGGATTTTTATTGGGATTGGATTGACTCTGTAGATTGCTTTTGGTAAGATGACCATTTTGATATTACTTTTCCAATCCATGAACAGGGAATGTCTTTCCATTTCCTTATGTCTTCTTCTATCTCTTTTAGCAGAATCCTAAAATTTTCTTTGTATAGTTCTTTCTTGTGTTTTGTTCATTTTTTTTCCAGGTATTTACTTTTTTTTTGGTGCAATGGTAAATGGGATGGTCTTTCTGATTTCTTCTTCTTTTTGACTTTCTGCATATAGGAAAGCTACCAACTTCTGTGTGTTGATTTTGTATCCAGCTACCTTACTGAACTGGTTTATTATTATTTCAAACAATTTTTCTGTGGGTTTTTTGGGGGTTATCTATATAGAGAATCATGTCATCAGCATATAATGATAGCTTCCGTTCCTCTTTAAAAATATGGAATGCTTCACAAATTTGTGTGTCATCCTTGCCCAGGGGCCATGCTAATCTTCTCTGTATCATTCCAATTTTAGCATATGTGCCATCAAAGTGAGCACAGGGCAAAGAATTTTTTAACTATGGTCAAGCATGAAAAAATAAGTAGTAAAGATAAGAGAAACTCAAGGAAATAAGAAAAGCATTGGACATCCAAAGGGAAAAATGTTAAGGAAGTACTACATTTTAAAATACAACATTTTAATAATTTAACATTATTGAATTAAATAATAATTTAAGATTTCATTGGAAAGAAAATAACAGGAAAATACTTTAACTCACAAGACCATAAAAAACCCTTATATTAACCTAACCTAATCTGTCCAGATTTTATTGGTTAATGCTATGCAAAGAAATAAAAGACCCAGAAGAATTTACTAATTCTTTTAATTTATATTATGAGTTAATTGTATAGAATTTTATGCTAATTTTTATTCTAAATATGTTATGAATATTCAGTACTTTAATTATCATAATAACTCTAGGAGGAAGAGAATATTATTACTCACATCTATAGAAATATTCAGGCTAATACAGTAAGGGCCAAGATTTGAGAACAGATATATTTGCTTTTGGCCTTTGCTTTTCAACTTCTGCCATGATGCTTCCCAACACAGAAACTAAAAAAAAACCCATATTCCAGATACAGAGAATTTTCATATATCTGTATTTATAAATTTGACCACAAACCTGACTCCAAAGAAAACTTCACCAAATCAAAGGGGAAAAGTTTTATAGGTTACATTATCCAATCCTAACTCAATAAAATCTTATTAAAAGGTTATCAAAAGACTGAAAATGAAGACTTAGAAACTATTTAGTCCAAGAAAGGCATCCGAAGTAAAATTACTAACCATATTGCTAGACATGAACAAGAGAATATTATGATACTCTGAAACACTCATTATTGTATCAGAAATTTGTATCTCATTATTGCATTATAGCTAAATGTCCTCCTTGTGAAAGAATGAAGAGGAAAAATAAGGAATAAATTCACATTCTAAGAGATTAGAGAAAGAAGAGTAAAATGGTCAAGAAAGCTTAAATGAATGACATAGAAAAACAAGTAGTAGAATATGTAACTAATTTTAAATCTGTCACAATAACAATTTCTACATTTGATAAACAACTGTGACTTTACAGAGGAGAAAAGACAAAGTTATAAAAGTCCAGAAAGTGGAAAGAACAGCTATTAAAATGGCTAAAAGTACTAAGAGAGATTATAATGAAACTATGACAACAAATTTGAAAACTGGAATAAACATTGGAAAAGAAAAGGCAAAACTATTTATTTTGTACATGATATGATTGTAAATCTAGAAAGCCCAAAGGAAGCTAATAAAAACCTCCTAGAATTAAAGAAAATCCAGCAAAGTCGGTGAATCAAAAAATATAAAAAAGAAAACAACAATCAACTTCTCTTTAGCAATACAAATAGGAATGAAAAATATAATTTAAAATAGAGGGTAAAGGAACCTACAAAAATACGTAATAAATAAATATTTTTAATAATGAAATAAAAATCAAAGTTCTACTAAATTATTTCAAAGGAGAAACAAAGAGATGAAAAGACATGCTAAATTCTTGGGTGAAAAGACTCATGCCATAAAAATACTGAATTCCCCCAAATTGTATGTGAACGTCACTAAAATAGACAACATGGTGGATATTTTGGGTTTGTTTTTGGAAATTAGATAGCATGAGCTTAAAGTTTCTGGAGAAAATTAAGTACTAAATAGCAACAAGTAATATTAGAAAAATAGACATGGAAAGGGACTTTGTTCACCACTGCCTAGAACCCCCAAAAGGTCATTCTACTCAAAGAAGTGTTCGATTGGATCCCTATGTTATTGTACATCTAAGAAAATAGTACAAATATGTTAGTGAAAAATGTTAAAGGTAAAGTAAGACATAATATTGATTTTTAAAAAATCTACTAGATTATATGGTACAGAAAAAATCTTCTATTTTATATGGTACAGAAAACCTTTCCAGGTCAAAAGCTGTAGGAAAATATGTTGGACATATTTAACTTTAAAAATTACAGATTTTTAAGCAAAGAGAACATAAAAGATGCAAGAAACCATGATGGATTTGTAGAGATATAGTGATGCAGGGGACATATTTAAATTTTATAATATACCAAAAAACAATCAATTGACAAGAAAAACAAGAGCAAACCCATAGGAAAATGTAAACAGAAATGTGAATCAAAATGGCCAAGAAATATGGAAAGTTCCTCAAATTCATCAAATAAAGGGAATGCAAGCTAGACCGACCAGAGATATCACTTAAAACCCAGCAGACTGTCTAAAATTTAAAATGTCTGTAACAATTACTGGCAAGTTAGTAACAAACAGCAAATTTTCACATAAAGTGGATGGGAGAAGTGGGATGGGATGGGAAATGCTACAGTCTTTTGGGAAGCAGTATGTTTTGTTTTGCCAAATGTCTGTAAAAACTAAATGTATTCCCAGTAATGGAAGAATGGCTGAACAAACTCGGGCGTGGCCCTCTCTAGGCATAGCAGAGATCTAGAGGGTGTCATTGACCAGGTAAAACACAATGCACAGAGAATAACATGGTTTATTTTGTGAAACAATCACCAGAAAACATCTGCATATGTGCATCTGTATATGAGTATACAGCCATGAGTAAAAATAGGAAAGATACACACCAGGTCATTCATGTGGGTTATCTGAATATCAGGTAGAATAGGAATACTGATATGTGTTAAAGAGATGAGTTGTCATGCCAAATACATACATACATACATACATACATACATACATACATACATACATAAAAAGGACCTCAGAGAAAAGACCTCTCATTTGTGACCTCCCAGGAACCAAAGCCGGAATGAATCACTTGGATGCATTGTGGAGACCTATGAGTGTGTGCTGTTCAGATGTAAGAGCCCTGTTTGAGGGGCTGTCTTACAGGTCACTTTAAGGGAGGGGGTGCTCTCCCTTTAGTACCCCTGCACCAGCATGTTCTCCAGATTTCTGACTCTCAGTCAGACCCTCAGTCAGAAATTCTTGACCTGAGACTTCCCTTCCCATGACAGAACCGTCTACCTTCGAAGCACTCCAGCATCCTCCTGGAAATGGATCTTTTTGGAGTTTCTACCTCAGTTCCCTGTTCATACTTCCTTCTTGGAAACGACTCTCTGGTTAACTTTTCTAGATAAAGCAAAGCAGGCCACTTGGGGCAGATTCCCTGGGGGAGTCAGACTGTGTATCTCCCTCAACAGAGAAGCCAGGAGGTAAATTGTCCAACCAATGATGTCCTTTTGTGGGCCCAAGGTTTTAAATTAAAGTTGTCCAAACTGTGAACTTTTCAGCCTCAAATATGAAGTACCATATAAGACAGCTAATGAGATACCTTTAGTCAGCCCAGCTGTTTATTGCTTAAGACTCCCTGCCTCCTGATGTTTACAGAATGTTTACTAGTTTTGCATTCCATGGTCACATCTGTCTCCCTCCCTCAGCCTCCTTGTGCTGAAGCAGTTTCCTTCACTTCAAAGGGAACCCAGGTGCAGGGAAGAGTCAAGGGCTATGGCCCAGCCTCAAAATCTGGCTCCTTTTCTTGACTAAAACATGTATTCTATTCATCTCATCCCAAGACGCTTGGAACTATTCCTTGAGACTTTCATCTCATTTTGTAGTCTCAGAGCAAGAAAGCAATGTTGTTTTTCTTTTTCCCTCAAATCATTGACTCTGCTTTGGTCAGGACACTTTAAACTGATTAGCTGCAGAGAGAAATAGGAGGGAACATTTTAGGGCGCTGAAGAGACAACGCCTCAGTGTAAAGGGTGATGAATAGGCTGTTGGAGATGAGCGTCATGGTGGCCTTCAATGGCTCATGAAGGACAATTGAAAAATTATTGTTATTCTAAGTCTTTGACCGATGCTGTATCCAGCTCCTTTGCAAATAGATTGGCTTCTCCCAACAAGAGGAAGGGATGCTATTTCCACCACTGGGAACCTATCCCAGCTGTCCATGGGAGGTTATGGGCATTTCAGAGCCGGGACTTTGCAGTCTTCTCCCTTGGGATCTTGAGACCTTGGGACTTTGGCCATGCTGTAATAAAGCTCAGGCTAGCCCACCATGGCAGAGGCCCGAGGAGCAGAGCTGAGGTTCTTGCCCTTGGACAGCAACAACTCCCACACACATAAGAGGGGCCATCTTGGCACTTCCAGCTTAGTGCAGACTCATGAATGATCTCAGGGGAGACCACAGAGAAATAGCTCAGCCAACCACCAGAACGATGAGAAATGCTGAGTGTTAGTTGTTTTAGCTGCTGAGTTTATCATGCAGCAATAGCTCATTCATACAGAGGCATGGGCATTTTCATTCTGTAGCTGTGTTTTCTTTCTCTTTCTTAGTTTTCTGCGTAAAACGAGGCTTCTTTTTCATTCTCCGCCTAGAAACCTAGGAACACACTTTCCCAGCATGGGTAGGTGACTCCTGCAAATGAACCACTTAAAAGCTCATCAGAGACAGAGGATTGCAAAGGCAGCTACTAGATCTCTGTCTACTCTTCACTCTGCTGCGTGCAGGACCGTTTCAGAGTGCCGGTGGGAGGTCAGCATATGTTGACCAAATCAGGCATCTTGCAGACACCTGTTGCCGCTTTCATCTCACTTGCCTGGCCTGGTCTGTGCTGCAGAGCTAATGGTTGGGTGGATTTGGGTCTCCAGTTCTTCTGCAGACGCTGCCTCACTTTTCCACACAGGAAACTCCCAAAGATCCCCAGTGCGAGAAGAGAGTGCCCCAAGTTGGACTGAGTTCATTGGTCAAACTGTGCTTTTATACTGGTGTTTGTAGCAGTTGCAATAGCGTACACTAATATTTACTGACACCTTATTACAATACCAGACCTTGTACCATTCACTTTATATGAATTTAGCTAGTTTATTTAGTTGCTTCTAAGGAAACTAAGGCACCGATGGATAAGTCAATCTGTCGAGGTTTGTGCAGTTCAGTGATGTGATCTTAGCTCTTAACAAACATTAGCTCGAAATGTGGCTAAAGGGAGAGTTACAGCTGGAAGGTTGACACTAAGCAAGATTCTGGAGAGTCATTGATAAAAATTCCCTAATGAGATTACCTGTACATTATCATCTCCAAAATTTATACATATCACTCATACTTTAGTCAAAAAACATGTATTCTTGAGACTATAACGTACGTCTGTGTTTGTGTTAGAAAGCTACAAAGCATATGAACTCATGCAAAAAGTAACATCAGAATCTTGATATCAAAAACACAGACACCATTAAACTTATTCAGTGAAAGGGCCAGAGAGGAAGATAAGATATAGAACAATAACAAGGGACAAAGGAGTTCTGAAACCTCACCTCTTGCAATGAAGAATAGGAGTCATATTTCAAATCTCCCCTTTGCCTTGAAGCAAAGGCACAGCTTTCCTTTTGAGATGACACAGCACTAAAAGATGGTTCAATTGGCCAGTGTAACCTGTGTTAGCAACTAGAATAATCTCCAGAAAAGAAAATTTACTTTGGGATTTAAGATGATCAATGCTGATTACCTCTCTAGAGGCTTAGAAACCCAAAGCTGTAAACACAGCTGGGGAAATACTTGAACGTGGATCCATAAAAACTCCAGTGACTAATCCACCCTTCTGCCTTGGGATGTAAGCACTCCACCATGTACATGAATGTACAGAAAGCAGTAAATATTTTTGTGTGACTTTATGGGTGAAGAGAAAAGAAAACTATGGAGTCATGCCCACAGGATTTACGTGTATGATGTATATATCTGTCTTGTTGTATTCAGCTCAGCCACAAAATTGTAACAGGGGTGTTATATAATCAAACCTGAAGCTACTGGAACTTTTCTCAAACTCTATGATTCTGAGAATCAAAATCATTCTCAATGATTGTGATGGTATGAAAAAGGAATGTTCCCATATTTGTTGACTGGTAACTGACATCAAATTGGGGTGAACTTTACCTATCTAGGATCATTTTGACTTATCCTGATCTTTATTGCCCTTGGGAGGATATTTACATATAAACAATAATCTCTGGTGATAGGATTGAGTACTGCCTGTTTACTTCCGGTTTTGTTCTGATTTTGTATTTAAAAATTTTTTTTCAAAATAATGTATGTTGTTATTATAAAAAAATAGAAAATTAAAAAGCAACCATTCTTAGTTTCTTTATTGAGAAACATTCCTACATTATTCTAATAATTGCCCTCAACCACTTTTCTTAGCAGACAAATCTTTGTCTTTAACCTCTTAGAAACAATTTCTCCTTCCAGAAGAATTCTTATGATCAGTTTTCACTGATAGCTAGAAATACATATCTTGGTTAAAAATGTTTTGATGCAGGACGTGAGGCTTGTGAAAAAGAGTCTGGAAAGGAAAGAGGTGATGCCTTAAAAATTTCTTTTTCAGATGACTTGCTGTGTAGTTCATTAGCAAAAGACACAAAAAGTACTTTCTAAAATAATAATGGCCCAGAACCTTCCTCTTTGAGATAACAAGGCTCTGTTTTTGCAGGTGGCCCTCTCCTCAAAGAACAAAAACTGGAAACATCCATTGAATTGCCCTGTTTACATGTGTTGAGTCATGTTAATGGACCAGAGTTAATGGAGCCTGTGTACAAAGCCCTTTATGTCAAGGAAAAGGGGCAGTTTCAGATGCTAGCTCCCAGGTGCACACACTTTTATATATCTCTACAAAGACACAAACCTACTGAAGAGAAATGTGAAGAGAGAGTGGAATGGTAATGTGAACGATAATGTGACATCAAGAATTTTAAATTTTCTAGGAGACATATTTTAAAAAGTAAAAATAAACTGGTAAGTTAATTTTCACATTATTTTTTATGTCTAAATATCACCCAAATGGTGTCTTTCAACATTAATTTTTTTTTAGATAATATACTTTTTAGCCAAGTCTTTGAATTCAATGTGCCTGTCTCACTTTACAACACAGTTCTCTTTGGAGCAGCTGTTTCCAGGGTCACGTGTGGTTAGTGGCAACTTTATAGGACAGTACATTTCTAAGATTCAGATGCCATCATGCATGACTCTTAAAACTTTTTTCCAAATTGAGATAGACGTCATAGGCTGTAAAAATCTCCCCTTCAGGTGTCTACTTCACTGGTTTTCAGTATAGTCACAAGACTATGCAACCCTTACCACTAATTCCAAAACATTTCTTCATCCCCTAAAGAAATCCCCTAGTATTATCAGTCACTTCAGTGCCCATCTGTCCTCAACCTTGGTGTAGGACAAATGTGTTTTCAGGGTTTTTGCCCTTCTGCCCCCACCCTGTGACCAGCACCTGTGGTGTTGTGCTATGACTGTGCATACCTTGCCCAGGGGGTGTGCGCATGCGTGAGTGGGCTCCCCTGGGCCTGGGAGGGGACAATAAAAGGGCTGGCATTACCCTGGGGAGGAGAGCATGGGGAGAGTATGAGAATGTGAGAAGAACAGGAGAAGGCTAGAGGAAGAACGTGACTATTCCTGGGGGGCTGCAGGACTCGCCTACCTCCCAGCCCCCCTGCCCCTGCTTCCTAGCCTACATGCTGGCCATACAACTGGTCCAGCCTCTCTACCTGGTGGGCCTGTGTCCCCAGTTCCCTGGGAGCATTAAAGCCTGCATAATCTAGTGAGGGCTCCAGGACTCTCATTGTTTGTCTGCTAGACCCAGTAAAGTACGTACTGAGATTTGGCGTGATTGTGTATAAATGGGGTGACGAGGTTGAATTGGGGGGTTGTGGCCCCATCTTTATAATAAGATGCAGTTGAGTAGGAAGATACCACTGGGCGGAGACTTAATGAAGGATGCAAAGTGAGGGGAGAATTGTCACAAGAAGAGAAAGCAGCCACAAGAAGAAAAGGGATGACAGAGAGCAAAGGAGTGCATGCTGGGAGAACAAGACACCATGCCCAGATAGGAGAGGAGGAAGGAGCAGGGTCCTTGGGGTGGATAGAAGGAAAGCCGCAAGGTTGTGACCCACAGGCATCAGCCCAGGGGGACAAGGAAAGGTGTCCCTGATGAGAGGGGGCTTGTGGGAAACCTGGACTTGCTGTTGGCTTGTTTCATGTGTTTTGGTTGACTGGATGGGGGTGAGACATCCAGGGGCCTGCGTGACCCTGGGAACTCTAGGTTCCTTGTCTTCTTAATAAATCCTGTTTCTGTTAACCTGATCTTGACTGCTGACACGGGGGTGAGGGGTGGGAGG
>PVHY01033372.1:0-11179 GCA_004024945.1 Uropsilus gracilis
AATTTGATGAATTTATGGAAACCTGGATGTACCTAGAAGAAATCATTCTAGCAGAAACGAGCCAGATAGAAAGGGACAGAAACCAAATGGTTTCACTAATATATGGTCAACCAAATGAAACTGCACAAGGGGAGAATGGGGACCAGCTGGAGCGGGTGGGAAGGGGAGGTGGTAGGTGACCCCCAGGGACTGAAATGATTTGAAATATATATAAGTAAATAAAAAAATAAATAAAACACAATTGCAGACCTAAATAAATAAATAAATAAATAAATAAATAAATAAATAAATAAATAAATAAATGACATGTAAAATTGATTGCCTCTTTATAGATTCTATACTGCAAATTCACCTAATCACTAAAAGTTCTTTATGACCCTCAAACCAAAACATTGCTTTTATAGTCACTCATGGATGAACTCAGAGTGGTGAAAAATGGAGTTCCCTGAGTATATGCTCACAGGAGAGATTGAAAAGACAACACTCTGCCTTCTCACTCCAGCTCTCTGAATTTAAATGAATCTGTTTTAAGTTTTTTAACCAGGCTGTTTAGTGTCATGTGTTTGTAGGCAAGCTTACTGTTTACAATGGCCCTAGGTGCAGCACTGTAGAGCCGGTGTTTGTTGAAGTTAAGTGCATATGAAGCGCAGCCTAGCGTGCCCAAATGCAAGAAGGTTGAGATGAGAAGGCTGAGATGAGATGGCTTTATGAGAAGTATGTGCCGTACCTTGTGTTCAGGCACTGCTATTGGCTGTAGTTCAGTGTTAATGAATCAATGATATATATTAAATAAGATGTCTTCAAACAGAAGCTAACTAAAAAACATGATTATGTATTGATCGGTTGACAAAAATGTGACCAGCAGTCGTCAGAGACCTAACTCTGTATTTCCCCCAGGGGCTGTGGTTCAGTATTTTCTAATTCAGTATTTACCATGACTTCCTGACATTAAAGAACATAATTGCCCTTGTCTGGGGACCCTAGCACAACACATTATTTAGTTTGAGTAGCATTCCCCTTTTCTGGAAACTGGCCTTCTTTCTTATTCCAAGTACATTCTGAACGTGGGGCAGCTGTGTTGGTAGGAGGCAACCCTTCCTCCCAGCACACAGGATTTGATAATCATTTTTTTCTTGACATTTAAAACTAGAATGGGGGAAGAGAGGGTTAAAATTAAGGATGAGTACAACTTGGGGGGGGGGGGGCGGTTGATGGGTGCATGCTCCCTCCCAGTGAATTGCAGAAGTGGAAAGCAGAAGGAGGTGCTGAGAGAAAGCAAGGCCTTTCTCTTCTCAGACTTTCCCTTCTCTCACTTTCTCTTCTTATTCTTCTCCTTACTTCCATGTGTTATAACAGACAATCTCCTCTTTCTAAAGCTAATTCAAGTTGACTTTCTTACTTTCAACCAAAGGAATCCCAAACAGTTTTACCAAGAGAAAATAAGAATTTCCAGCAAGGATGAGTACCAGATGATTCTCAAAGCATCTGGACCCTAATGCCTTGTTTTTCCGGGGCGTCTGTTTGGGGAATGAATGAGGGGAAATGAGATAGCCCTGCCTCCTCCAGTGCCTGCCAGTGCTCTCAGGGCTCAGAAAATCTTTGGGTTGAATGTGAGCCAAGGCTTTGTTCAGGGGAAGAAATTACTAATCAGCATCCTAAATCACTGGTAGGTTTCAGCTTTCTAACTACGAAGTATAAATGTTCATCAATGCTTTTTAGGGATGCATGAATAATTAGAGGATGATCTGAATGGTGAGATTGACCAGGGATCTTGAAAGGAAGTTATCAGACACAAAGGTGATGCCTATGGGCCTCAAGGGTCAAAATAGGTTAAGATTTTCCCCAGGTCCAATGACAAAGACACCTAAGGAATACACTGGGTCCCTAAAGTATGCCAGGGCTGAGTGGGGGAGAGCTCTTGGGGAAGTACAGCCAAGCTCCAGGTTCCAAATACCAGGCTAGGCTGATAAAGCAGCACAAAGAGGTTAATTAAAAACAGCCTCAAGCCAGGCACGGTGGCACATGTCTGTAAGCTTCAGCCTATGAAGCAGCTGGGGCTGGGGATCGCGGTTCGAGTCCTGCTCCAAGCAACATAGTGAGAGTCCCAAAAAAATAGCTGGGCGTGGTGGTGCGCGCCTGTCATCCCAGCTACCTGGGAAGCTGAGGTTGGGGATTGCTTGAGTCCGTGGTACCACGGGCAGCATGAGCCTGTGGGTCCATGGGCAAAAATAGTGAGACCTAGTCTCAAAAAGAAAAAAAAAAGCAGCCCCATCTAGGTTACAGTGAGTCACCAGCAGCCATGCACACAGCATCAACATGTATTTCTCATTTCTCAGTCCCCTAAATTAAGGGTTTCTTTCACAAGGCAGGGAGGGGGGGGAGGGCTGAGAAAAATTGGGAGACCCCAGGATATGTGGGTTTTGATTATCTTGTTGACAACATGTCAATTCATAGAACACCTCAAGGGTTCCCCCAGACTGTGGCTGGTGTGGGTAGTCACTGCCCTTGAGAATGCAGCCTCCACTGTGCCCAAATTCAGCACCACACAGGCGCTATGAGTCACAGCCAGCCTGCCACTCAAAGGCAAGCATGACTCTAGAGCCTAAGCTCTTCCTAATTGTGGGATAAAGGTTCCTGCCTTGACACACCAGGGCAAGGGACTGGGGTGGGGAAGCACTGCTTTCAGTCTTCCTTTTCAGCTCTGTCAGAAGCACATACCCCTCAACCTTTCTCTCCTCTGAAATCCTGTCCTACGTGCTCCATGCCTAGCTCCTCATCAGCATTTTTCAAACCACAGATCATGAAATTAACTGAACGTGCTACCTTTCCAGCCTTTTCTGAAAACCTAAGAGAAAGTGCTCTGTGAATGTTAGTTACTGCTTTCTCTAGCTGAGAAGGAGGGTCTGGGGCCTCCTCAACCTTTCCAGGTGGTTGATAGCCTGCTGAGCAGAGTACCACTGCACCTCTCCGGAGGAGCTGTGTTCATGAGAGGTAGGTAGAGGCCCTCAGTTCTCATTCCAACGAAGGAATGGAATTATCAGACAGGTTCTAAGAGCTTCCACATTACAACAAAGATAATGGAGGAGGGAAAATCCTGCCTTTCTAGTCTGCTGGTCATCAAGCCCACAGAGGTTTTTTGGATAAGGCCACATGCTCTGTCTCATCGTATCACCTTACTGTTTGCTGATAAATCCAGAGCACATATGAAAGAACTTCTCCATTAATATTTCCCAAGACAAATGAATAAACTACCAAAATTGTTATGGAACCAACTTCTATTTTAATATTTCCAGAAAAGAGGGAACATAAATTCTGCAGAAGTCATTTAAAGTCATAAACCTTACAGATGTTTGCAGCACATTCAACTGGTAGAAGTTTTCCCAATGACTTAGGGCACAGCACACCACAATAACACAGTCCTGCGGCGCCAGGGAAAATGGTACTTCTGAACACTTTCCAAGTAAATTGCAGAGAAAAACTTTCTTTTTCCTTGTGGCATTGATTTATTTAAGTAAATCTTTTGATTTGGGAGAAACAATGGGGTCTCTGCTTTTTGAGTTACTTCCCAGATGGGGATCTTTTAAAACACATCAACAGCATAACATTCTTCTTCCTCCCCAGGATTTTGATGAGGGGCTTAGCAGGGGTCTATGGTTTATCATATTCTGAGAATTGATCCTCAGAGCCCTGAGAGAGGCAGGTTCCTGACCCTCAGGAGTTGGAGATGAGGCTAGTTATTAAGCTCATTTTTCACTATGCCATTTGAAAAACAGATATTTCCTTTTGTTTTCCCATAAAAGAAGCATGGCAGCTGGGGATAGGGGCCACAGGGGTTGACCAAGGCATATCTGCAGCTGCTAAGAACTAGACTGGAGCCTTTTTGCCCTCCACCAAAGGAAAGGACAAGAAGACTGCTGCAGAGGCAGGAGGTGGGAAGAGAGCAAGTTGACCTGCCAGGAAAAGCTGAGGTAAGAGCTCAGTTGAGGCAACCAAGAGGAGTCTGGCAAGGAAGGGAGAGGAAAACCTGGAGAGCAGGGTTAGAAAGCATGAGAGGGAAAAAGACCCTCAAAGTAGAAGAATGAATCTCAGGACTTAGGGAAGCATCCCCTTTCAGGAGTTGGGGTGGGGGAGGACCTGCCATCTTAACAGGTGGGAAGACACTACGACCACACCTTGATCCTCCCGGTCTACTCAGCCTCTTTGCTCTCTGAGAAAACATCTACTACTAGCACCAACAAAAGGCAAAAATGTCTTGGTGTTCCACACCATTCAAGGAGAAAGTGCGATTATTTTTGCCCTTTCATTTCAGTCTCTATTTAACTCATGAATTCCAGCAAACGGCAGAGTGGTTCAATGTGTTGGAGAAAATGTCACCTATCTATTCTTACCCACCCCACAGCTTGAGTTTAGGTGTCCCTTCCCCAGGGAAATCTCCCTGAGCACCCAGGCCTAAGGTAGGTACTTGTGTTATTTGCTCCCTTGTGTCCTGAATTCCTCCATGACACTGTTACAACCGCATTTACTTTTTTGCTTGTGTCATTGCATGTTCAATGTCTTTCCTCCTTGGCTAATTAAACCTCAAGAGAATGCTGTGTCTATCTCTGACTTTTCTGAACCCCCCTTGCCAGCACAGTAGCTGGGAAAAGGTAGGTACAGAATGAACACCAGAAAATGAAGTAATGAATACTAATGGTTCTTTCCCCACCCTACCCCAACCCCCATCCTCCCTGCCAGAAGAGCTACAGAGGAGCAGGACTTACTGCACAACTTGTTCTGGAAAACTGAAGTCAGTGACTCAATCTGGCTGAAGTTGGCCACCAGGAAGACATGGTCTTCATGGGGCTCACTCCCAATGGCTTTCAGAGTGTTGAGGTCCACCTGGCCCACACCAATGGCAAAGATCAGGATGCCTGTGTCCCGTGCCTTAGCAGCCACTTTGGCCACCGAGTCCTGGGGTCTCCCATCCGTCACTATCATTATGACCCGGGGCACGTTCTCCCTCAAGGGCCGGGCCCCTTCTGCTTCTGAGAATGCGATGTTCAGGGCATACTGGATGGCCAGTCCTGTCATGGTGCCCGTGGACAGATGCCTCATCCTCTTGACAGCACGCTCCACCTCAGACTTTCTCTTGAAGGTCTTGAGGGAAAACTCGTTCTTGACAGTGCTGCCATATTGCAGCAGACCCACTCGGGTGACGTCAGGGCCGATGTCCAAGAACTGTAAGATGTTCACGATGAACTCCTTGACCTTTGCGTAGTCATGGGTGTTGACACTACGGGAGCTGTCAATGATGAAGACCAGATCTGCACGCTTATTCTCACAGGAGCTCTCTGGGGAGAGAGGAAAGGTCAAACTCATTAGAGGAATGTTAAGGAGCCAGGACAGATTGACAGTTGCTGAAAATGAAGCCAGTACAGATTGGCTGTTGCTGGAAATCCTAGGACTGGGGGTTGAGGGGGAATCACCTTTAAAACCTCCTGGGTTTTTGTTTGTTTGTTTGTTTTGTTTTGTTTTGAGACTAGGTCTCGCTATTTTTGCTGGTGGAACCGCAGGCTCACATTGCCTGGGGTACCACAGACTCAAGCAATCCCCAGCCTCAGCTTCCCAGGTAGCTGGGATTACAGGCACGCACCACCATGCCCAGCTATTTTTTTGGAACTAGGTCTCGCTACGGGCCCCTGGCAGAACTTGAACCGTGATCCCTGGCCCTGGCTGTGGCTTCCTAGGCTGCCACCTACAGGCATGTGCCACCATGCCCGGCCTAAAACCTCCTGTTTTCATAGGTTTCTCTTACCCATCTGGGAAAGTCTTAAGGGTATATATGTGCTGAAATGCAGAGTTATGAGTATTGATCACAAACACACATACTTTCTTTACATAAGATGAGCACTTTAGTTTCTGGGGAGTTGTTAATGGCAGTTTTTAGGGCAAACACTTGATTATTTCATTATTTACTGCATGACACTACTGGAAATGCTCTCTAATTAAGCTGAGCATACAGGATACTGCTTAGCATAGAGACCACTGCCGAGGAGCTCACCATCTACCAGGATAGACTTAATCAATGGGACAATGAAAGGATAACTAGTACAGAACTGTGTGGTGCAGACACTAACTGCATCCTTGCAGGAATCAAGGAGCCGGGACATGAACTAGCCTTACAGATGCAGTGTTTAGACTGAGAGAAGAAAAACATGGGGAACCAAAACCCAAGACGACATGAATGTGTGGAAAATAGAATATATGATGAAGGAACTGCTAAAACTTTCAGGAATTAAGTCAATGGGTAGCCTAAAGCTGGTTCTAAATGGTCTTCAAATTCAGGCTGACAATTACCCATATGGTGCCACAAATGACAGGCATAATATGAGACTCTTGCCAGAATGCAGATGGGAGGTATCATCTATGGACTCAAACTTCTTATGCATAGCCTTCTTGTTTGTGTGCCTAAGGAGTAAAGATGGTGTTGTGGTGGTAAGGGAGAGAGTTCACATTTGTCTATTCCCAATTTAACTGGTGTTCTTGTTGCAATGTTTCTCAGCCAGTCCCTCCTCCATTTCCACTACTCACCCTGGTTGTGTCTGAGTCCCTTTCTCAGTCAAGCTAGTATAACAATGGTTGGGATTATCCACCTTACAAACCAATACAGATTTGATCTACTTAATACAGATTAAGTAAATTCCCTATGGAAGAGGTAAGTTGACATTGGATGAGCTGAGAGGCCTCCTGCCTCAGAGGAAAGAAGTTGGGTATTCCTTTTACAGTTCCCCAGAAGTGTCAAGGTACTATCTACAACCAGGGGAGACCTTTTATCCATACCCACCCCCCCTCTTTTTTCCCAGACATTGCAGCTAAATTGAAATTCGATAGGAAATAGGAAAGGGATCCTAAATGCTTGCCCTAAATTTCAATTACCATAGCTGCAAGAGAGAGAGAAAACACCAAAAATGAAATAGTGAGTCCAGTCATCAAAATGAGAACTAGGAAGGACCTGAGGTCAGTCTATGAAGTGTGCCAGGTCATGACTGGCTCTTCAGTACCTGCATACACATCTTGTCCTCACAGGCTCACAAAAGATTTTGGGGAAGGAGCAAGCACCCCCTATGAACTTCCCCCAACCCCCCATACCAGTATCCTGCCAGGAAACCAACCTCTGCCTCAACCACTTACCATACTGGAAGCTATGTGAATTTCAGCTCAATTTCTTTAAATAGGGGCCTCAGAAACTGCCTTTGAAGACCCAAGGATAAGCTCAGTATATACCTTGATATTTGTAGGGTATTTCAAAATCATTTTTCCCAGAGTGATTTCTTTACTATGGTTTTGTTTGACTTTGAATAAGCTCTTAAGAGCTAAGTGCATCATATTCATTGAATTGATGAGAAAATGGAGACACTGAGTTTGAAAATCCCCTATAATTGAGAAGAGGAATAAGTATATGGAGATAACACTAATATCTTCCTCACTGAACAGTTATTAGAATTTATGGCAATAATATGAGTAAAGAATGGGGCCTTCTGGGCCAGGCACGGTGGCTCGTGCTTGTAAGCTTCAGCCTATGAAGCGGCCAGGGCTAGGGATTGCGGTTCGAGTCCCGCCTGGGGCCCGTAGCGAGACCTAGTTCCAAAAAAAAAAATAGCTTGGCGTGGTGGTGCGCACCTGTAATCCCAGCTACCTGGGAAGCTGAAGCTGGGGATTACTTGAGTCTGTGGTACCCCGTGCAACGAGAGCCTGCAGTTCCATGGGCAAAAATAGCAAGACCTAGTCTCAAAAAAAAAAAAAAAAAGAATGGGGCCTTGGGCCCACCCAGCACATGGATACCTCCAACATGTAGACTTATGATGGGGATGTTCCAAAAAAACCTATCCTAACTTGAAAATATATCAAGTCAAAATTGCATTTAATACAGTATCCAAAAGTGCTGACAACACATACACTGTAGTGGATCAGTTGTTCATCCTCATGATCGCTGGACTGACTGGCAGCTGAGGTTGCCTAGCTTCACAAGGGAGAATCACACCACAGATCTCTAGCCCAGGAAAAGATCAAAATTCAAAATATAAAGTATGATTTTTACTGAGTTTGTTTTGTGTTCACACATTTTGGTAAAGTCAAAAACTCTCAGTCAAACCACTGTAAGTCTCTCTGTGCCCACATTGCCCCCCCCTCCCCACTTCTTATCTCTTCCCTCTGCCCTCACTTGTGTGGGGTCTAGGGTAGGTAGGAGAAGTCGCTGCTTATGGCTGTGTGGGATCCTGCCCAAGGAGGTGAGCTACATAGCCCAGATCTGAGTCTGGACAGGCACCTGGAAGGCAAACTTTTTTCTCTTTTTTTTTTTTTTTTGAGGCTAGGTCTCCCTATGTTGCCCAGGGAACCGCAGATTCTCGTTGCCTGGGATACCCTGGACTCAAGTGACCCTCAGCCTCAGCCTCCCAGGTAGCCTGGATTATAGATATGCACCACCACGCCCAGCTATTTTTTGAGACTAGGTTTCCCTATGTTGGCCTGGGTGGGTCTCAAACCCGAAGACTCAAGCAATTCCCAGTCTCAAGCTCCCATCCTAGGCTAGGATTAAAGCCACGCACCACATCAGCCAACTACTTTTTCTCATTTTAGTATAGGTATTTTAATGGAGTAATTGCATGAGTGAGAGCAGTGGAGGACAGACCCAAGAGTCCCAGGAATAAGCCCTAAGCCTCAGGCTATCCCAGCTATGGTAGCCACAGCTGCCCCACCCTTACATCTGAACTGACTGCAAAGAGAGTGAGACCCAGTGAACTCCACCCGCTGAGAACGGGGAAGGCCTTAGGGCTTGGTACCTACACAGAGAAGGCATTTAATAAAAAGACTGTTTGGAAAAGAGGATGGGAGGGAGTCAGCAGATGCGCCCCCTGAGAGTGCTCTGCCTCTGTAGAGCTTCCTAAGCAAGATCTTCACCTCAGAGGGGGATTCTTTGCATAGTCTTAGTCATCATCTCACCAAGCATCATGATCACTTTAAAGGGAATCCTGGAAGCTCCATGGGAAGTTATGAGATAAAATCCTGGAAGCTCCATGGGAAGTTATGAGCTAAACTGGACTAGTTTCCATCAAAACAAATACTGCCGCGATGCCTAGATATTTACAAAAATACCACAAAGGTAAGAAATGTTGTTGTAGATTCCCAGGGGACCTTGAGATGGTTGTGAGTTGAAAAAGCCTAAGTGACCCAGGAGTTTTCTTCACCATGTTTCCTCAGGTCCCTTGAAGGCCAGAACCATAGTCTCATAGCTTGTCTTCGGAAAGGCTGGTTCAGTGGTTCTCAAACAAGAGTGCCAGTCCCCAATTCCCTCACTAAAAACTAGTGTCAGTGGGCCCCAGCCCCAGTTTCTGTATATCTAGCAAGGCATCAGATGACAACTTGCATTTCTAACAAGTTCCAGGTTACAGTCCACACTCCACACTCTGAGAATGACTAGTTTAGGTACAAGGGAAATCTCTGAAGAAAAGTTCTGACAAGAACTGTGAATTCCCCAAAGTGGGAAATTAGTCTCATTCATCTTTGGAGCCCTGTGACTGGTCTGGTTGACATTTCTGAAAGTAAAAAAATTCTGGATAGAGGAGCAAAGTTTCAGGTGGAAGAGACTGAGTCAAGGGGGTGAATGAAAAGCATAAAATTAAATAGTTCTAGATCAAGTCTCAATTCTGCAACTAGAGTCAAATTCTAGGACCCAAATTCTAGGAACATTTATGAGAGAGCATAGACATTTTTGTTTTGTTTTGTTTTTGTTTTTGTTTTTGAGACTAGGTCTCGCTATTTTTGCCCGTGGAACTGTAGGCTCACATTGCCCGGGGTACCACAGACTCAAGCAATCCCCAGTCTCAGCTTCCCAGGTAGCTGGGATTACAGGCACGCACCACCACACCCAGCTACTTTTTTGGAACTAGGTCTCACTACGGGCCCCAGGCAGGATTCAAACCGCGATCCCTAGCCCTGGCTGCTTCATAGGCTGAAGCTTACAGGCACGAGCCACAGTGCCTGGCCAGCATAGACACTTTTGAATGTTTTGTTCATGGTCTCAAAGACTAATGACATGGTAGAACTGAAGGGATCTAAACAGAGTGGAAGTTGCTCATTTTTACAGAAGGGGAAACTGAGGCTTATAGTGACTCTACCTCTGTGTGACCTCATTAGATCAGATGTAAAATCAGATGGTGCCTCCCTCACTATCTCATGGTGGGAGACTTGAGAAGTTCTCAATGCAGCTGGCATTATAAGATAAGCTTCGTAAATACATTGCCATGTAAAGACTTTTAGCTTCTCCACTTGGAAACTAATAAGAGAGGTTTCCAGAAAATGAACTTTTTTCTGGGTTTTTCTCTCACCTACTGGTTCAGATAACAGCATCCCTGTTTTGTTAGCCTCAGAAAAGATCACACAGTTGTCTTCCTTCTGGCCCCTCACAGCAGGATTTTCAATAGAAATTGGAAGAGGGTTTGTTGGCAAATCATAAAACGTCATTCCTCGAACTCTGAAGCGAAAGTCTGGACTTTGTCAACAACACTCACAGGACCGGCACCTTAATTCCAAAGCCCACTCATTGGGCAAACCCTTGCAGAGAAGGTAAACCTAAGCCAAGACCATTTAAAGCAACATTCCTGCCCCAGCAGGATGACAGTGTACAACTTCAGAACTATTTCCTGCCCTCAGGGTGGCAACATTGTGAGACTGGCTAAATTCAATCACGGCCATGTAATTGTACAGTAAATATTCAGCTATTGCCTGCAGTCAGGGCACGTTTGGAGAAGGGATGTGAGTTTTATGACAAGGGTAAAATAATTCCATCCAGAGACTGAAAGGAATTCCCAAATACTCAAACAGCAGTAGAGTTCTATAAACTCAGTGCAAGTCCAACTTCACCATTTCCATCTATGAGAGAGCCTGTAGTAAAAATGTATAGTTAATATTTATTGAGCTCTTAACCAGTAGCAAGCCTTGTTCTAAGTACTTTGCATGTGCAGGTTTATTATTATATTATATATATATATATTTTTTGAGACTAGGTCTTGCTATGTTGTCCAGTGTAGACTTTAACATGTGGACTCAAGTGATTCCTAGCCTCGGTCTCCCAAGGCTGGGATTAAAGGTGTGCGCCCCCGCGCCTGGCCCTGGTTTATTCTTTTTTTTTTTTTTTTTTTTT
>PVHY01033373.1:0-11180 GCA_004024945.1 Uropsilus gracilis
ATAGCGAGACCTAGTGTCAAAAAAAAAAAAAAAAATAGATTCCACATATATGTTTGACACCGCTGTATATCCCGAGGTTCTCCCACCACCATGTCACCCGTGACCCGTCATCCTGATCTCTTGTGGGTTGGCATCCATTTAATAGGAAAGAAGACGGTTCCCTCCCCACGGAATTCACGGAACCTCCCGGCCTGGCACGCTGGAAACCGCTGTGGGCGGCTGCGGCCAGAGGAGGACAGCCCCGGAAGCCCAGGGGTCGGGGTTCCCGGCGGACCACGGCTGAGTCCTCCGGGCTCGGCTGGCCTCTCTGGCCCACTTATTCGTCTCGCCTGCTTCTCCCCCCCGCCTCCGCCGCTTCTGATTGGTGCCGGCGCGCGCCGTGCGCGATGACGTCACGAGCAGGCGGCGTAGCTATAAGAGCGCGCCGGGGCCGCGCGTGCCTCTCTTTCTCAGTGGTCGGGCGCTGCGCTCCGGTAAGGCCGGTGGCCGTGGTTTCTAGTCAGGTGGCGGGTTGTAAGCTCGTGCGGCTTTCCGAACGTTAGTGAGTGCAGAGAAGTCGTGGGTGAGGAGAGAGCGACAGGGCCGCGGGTGAGGGCGGCTGTGGCGCCTTCAGCGGCGGTTCTCGCGAGATCCCCGCTGGGCGCCACGAGGTTCGAGCGTAGGTCTGTGACTGCGCAGGCGCCGCAGTTATCCGGATCTTTCTCTCGCGTAGGCGCGGACGGGCGAGCGGAGCCAGTATGCCTGTGGCCCGGAGCTGGGTTTGTCGCAAAACCTATGTTACCCCGCGGAGACCTTTTGAGAAGTCCCGCCTCGACCAAGAGCTGAAGCTGATCGGTAAGTGCCCGAGGCGGTCTCGACGTTGCGGGGCGGGGGCCCAGCACGTGGGAGGGCCGCACACGTGCTCTTTCTTTTGGGGTACTCAGGCTTTCAGGGGGTCCCTCTTTACCTGGTCAGAGCCTGGCATTGTTTGGCGTCCCTAAGGCCCCAGTCCAGCTCTGGCCCCAGTCCATGGGGCTGGGTCTGGTCTTTGGATGACCACCCCCCCAACCCCCCCTCCCTCCACTTTGCAGGCGAGTATGGACTACGGAACAAACGCGAGGTCTGGAGGGTCAAGTTCACCCTGGCCAAGATCCGCAAGGCCGCTCGGGAGCTGCTGACCCTGGATGAAAAAGACCCGCGGCGTCTCTTTGAAGGTATGTGGAGAGAAAGGGCGACCACAGTTGTCCTTGTGGACATCTTCAGTGGCTGGAGGTACACTGAGCTAGTGGCATTTCATAGGCAGAGAGACCTTGGGTTTGCATTTCTGCCTGTACCGTCTGTGTGTACCTTTACCTAAACGCTGAAGCTTCAGTTTACCGCAGGCTAGGAGTCCTGTTGCACACAAGCCTGGGGAAAGCTGTTGTGCTTCTGTGTCCTGTTTGCCTGTGGGGGCAGTAGATGTAGAGATTTCTGCAAGGTGAGGGAGCGTGGGTATGTACATATATGCCCCGCCGAAGTGGACAAGGACAATAGGTGACGTTGAGCAAAGACCTGAACAGAACATGCAGGTGAAGACTTGGGGAAAGGGTACAACTTGTATATATGAGTTTTAAGTTTTCTTGAACTTGTACTCTTGGAGGCTTTTTCGATGCTTTTCATTCGAGGTCTTTTCTCCTTTGAGATGAGGAATCAGTGGGAGACTTACCACAACAACAATGGCATTAAAAAGAATAGGGAAGGCCGGGCATGGTGGTGCATGCCTGTAAGCAGCAGCCTAGGAAGCTGCCATGGCCGGGGCCAGGGATTACGGTTTGAGTCCCAACCGGGGGGACGTAGCAAGACCTAGTCGCAAAAAAATAGCTGGGCCTGGTGGCATGTGCCTGTAATCCCAGCTACCTGTGAAGCTGAGGCTGGGGATTGCTTGAGTCTGTGGTACCCTGGGCAATGTGAGCCTGCAGTTTCACAGGCAAAAATATAGCGAGACAAGAAAAAACCAAAACGGGGAAGTCCCTAGAGTCAGTAGGGAGCAGAACATAGCTTCTCCATGAAAGCGTGAGCTGTTGCCATGAAGTGTACTCAAGTTGAGGGTTTGACAGCCCTGTGGCAGAGATGAACCAGGGCCGATGTTGAAGGCAGAAGTGGAAGTGCAGGCAGCACTCTTTTATGTGCTGGACTTTCTAAGAATGAAGCCACTTGCCTAGAGCAGCAGGCAATCAGCAGGCAATGAGCCTATCAGCTCTCTGCCCACCGGTGCAGCCGGGATCCAACCTTTCCACTTAGGTGCGTGGCTTGAGAAGAGAGGCTGCCCCGGGTCTCCTTTTACAATCAACGGGGTGGGTTCTGTTGGATACACACTAGTTATATCACAGACCGACTGGTATATGAAGTTCACCCAAACCGCTTGTCTCTTTGTCAGGGCTCAGCATTCATTGCTATGAAAGCATGAAGCCATTTGTGACTTGGCATGCTGGGAAAGACTGTTCGGTCACTTTGGTTTGATCTGTTACCTCTGCTAGGAGGTCTGTCTTGTCAGCTTTCCTTCACTTTCTTGGGTCTGGAACATAAGTGCCAGGAATATTGTGAGTGCCCCGTGAATGCAGGTCCGTTAACAATGAGTTTAAGTCTTGCTTCATAACTAAAGGGAACTTGACATTAAAAGTAGAGCTAACGATTTCTAAGGAGGAAAGAATTCTTAGTAGGTACTTGAGCATCAAGGTGTTGATGAGCAGCATTCTGTGGTGATGAGCCCAGTGAGTGGAGTCCAGGGAAGGAGAGTTCTCCGTGGGTCTAGGGCTGGTCTAGACCCCGGTGGTTGCATGGCCAAGAGCAAGACCTCTTGACCCTGAGGTGACTGGAAGCAAGGCAGCTGGCATTGCTTTCAGGTGATACATGAAGCATCTCATCTTAGCGGGGAGTATAGATAGAAGGGCATGATAACTTAATCGTGCCCCACCTTACATGTGGCTCAGCCAGGCACTGATTGATGAGCTTGTTGTTGACTTGTCATGTCTCAAACTGGTGGAGCATCTGGACCACAAGCTGTAACCCTCTCTGTTAACGGGAGTGATGACTTCCTAACAGTAGCATTTAGTCTTAAGTTCTTCTAAGGGTGTTTATCTTAACTTTCCTGACAACCAGGACAGGTTCTTGTTTCAGAGATCATGGGGTGTGTGGCCAGATGACCTCGTCGCACAGGGACCAGAGCACTGAGTCCCGTGTTTTTAGTCACCCCTGCTGTGAGGTAGAGGGTTTGCACCCGAAAAGTGAGGTTAGCCAGATCTCTGCATCTGTGCCTCCCCCAGGCAACGCCCTGCTGCGGCGACTTGTCCGGATCGGGGTGCTGGACGAGGGCAAGATGAAGCTGGATTACATCCTGGGTCTGAAGATCGAAGACTTCCTGGAGCGGCGCTTGCAAACCCAGGTCTTCAAGCTGGGCCTGGCCAAGTCCATCCACCATGCCCGCGTGCTGATCCGCCAGCGCCACATCAGGTACCTGCATGGCTCCCTGGGGCTGCCCCTCCCCCTGACATCTGCCTTCACTCAGCTTGCTGTCCTGTCTCCTACGCAGTCCTCGGAGGTGACAGGTGTGCGCTCACCTTGAGGGTGCAGATTGATCCCCGCAAACAGCTTGTGGGGGGGCTGGGGGCAGGCCTTTCCCCCACTCCCCCCATAGCCCAGCACAAGGGTCACTGCGGCTCGAGCCGTACACCTTGTGAAGGTGCTGCCGGCCAGGCTGTGGGCAGCCAACGAGACAGGTAACAGCCTTGTGCGCCCTGGTAACTCGGGGCTCCCCTGGCTCCCAGATTCACCTGATGACTTCTTCGGTCAGGGTCTGACAAATGTCAGGACCTGGCAGTTTGCTGGCTTGGGGTGGCCCTGGTTCTGGGGAGACCAGTCAGGGCCACTGGGTTTGCCCTTTTGGTCAGTCAGGCGGGCCCGGCAGTTGCTGCCTTGGGTCCATATGTCCGCTCCCTGTGGCCTGTCCCTGACTTGCTTCAGGAGAGGGAAGCGTCTCTAGCGTGCTTAGGGTGCTGCGACCTCTCTTCTCTCGGTCACCTCTGAGTTTCTGCTTGCTTCTGTATAGGGAGGGAGGCTTCAAAGCATCGCATGAGCATGAACTCCAGGGTCAGGTCTGCCCTCGACCCTTGTGGCCAGTCAACACAGTCCTAGGGTGCGCCCTGCTTCCTGCCCCCTCACCTCTCCCCTCCCCCCCCACAGGGTCCGCAAGCAGGTGGTGAACATCCCGTCCTTCATTGTCCGCCTGGACTCCCAGAAGCACATCGACTTCTCCCTCCGCTCTCCCTATGGGGGTGGCAGGCCTGGCCGTGTGAAGAGGAAGAACGCCAAGAAGGGCCAGGGTGGGGCTGGGGCTGGTGACGATGAGGAGGAAGATTAAGGCCCAAGGCCTCCTGGCGGGTGGGATGTCTCCCTTCGCAGCCAGACAATAAAGTCCGTTAGTGCTACGGAGTTGGTGTCTCCTTGGGCCTTGTCCCCCTTGGTCCTGCTCCCTGATTCCGAGGAGCCTGAAGACATTGTCCACCGTGGTGCTGGGGAGGACGCCGCCTCCTCGGCCACCAGGCCTTGAACCACCTGCTCCCTGAGGGCTGTCGTCCCAGCAGAGCAAGGCCGTGCTCTGGGGAAGTTCTTGGTCACAACCCCAAGTGGGTTCTCAAGAGGGAAGGACTGATTTCCCCACAGAGGAAATGGAGGCTGGCCCCTGTCTCCCTGCAGAGAAGGCTGGGCCCCCAGATGATCCTGTAAGGAAACCCACTGCAGCCAGCAGCTGGGGAGTGAGCTTTTAATGACGCTGCAACCTGGACTCGGGTCCCCCAGTCCACGGGATTGGGTGGATCTGTCAGCGGGACAGATTGGCCCGGCCCCTGCTGATGTGTGGCAGACACTTGCGGGCCCGGCCATGCCATTTACAGCTGAAGCTGTAACTGACAGAAGAGCTTGGTTTCAGGAAGTGAGAAGCCTCAGGGTTGAGTAACCCCTAGTTGTAACTGCTGCCAGCTCCCAGCTCCTGCCAGGTCATTAAGGCCAGTGGGCTCTGCTGCCCCACCCCTCCCTGAAGGCTCCCCCTTGTGACCAGGCTCCTGCAGGCATCCTCTGGCAGCCCCAGAGGATCCGGGGGTTGTGTCCACCTCCGGGCAGTGTCCACAGGGCTAGCGTGCGGCCAGGGAGGCGTACTCGCTGGGCTCCAAGGGTGTTTCCGAGGGGGAGGACGGGGGTGCTCTCTCCGGCTGGAGCGCCCAGTGGTCCAGCTGGGCGTAGGTCACCTCCCAGGAACCTTCTGGGGCAACCTGGACCAAGGGGGGAGAGGTCCAGGAGTTGGTGTTGGGGGCCCAGGGAGGGGGAGATGTAGCACTGGTGGGGGCGCTGGTCTTGGCTGTGTTTGAGGGAGCGGTGGCTGTGAGGCTGGGGCGGTCCGTGATGTGGCCACTGCTGGCACTGGGGTGGGGCTGTGAACCTGCTGCGCCCTGAAGAGCCCTGCCTGCCAGGTGAGCTGAGTGAGTGTAAGGGCCCGCCTGGCAGCCAGCGCCAAGCTCTGCGCTGGCCTGCGTGTGGGTCAGTGGTTGAGGCTCAGTTACACAGCCCTGCCAGCTGGACCTGCGCAGCCTAGGTCAGCGCGGGTGGGGAAGTATCCAGCCGCCCGACAGCAGCGAGCTCCCAGAAGGATGGGCTCCGTGCCCCCGCCCCCAAAGCTGTTGGGGTGAGCATGGAGGAGAGGCCCCTGGACTTAGTGACCTGATGGGGGTGGGGGGGTGGCTGTGTGAGAGTGCTGGTCAGGACCCAGGGAGCGCACCTGATGGGCCGGCTGCCTGTCCTCAGGCTGAGCGTCTCCAACACTGGCATCTGTTGGGGACAGAAAACGGCCCATCTTAGCGGAGCTGCCCCAGGTCTCAGTCTGCTGAAGCCCAGGGAGGGTCAGTCACAGGGCTCAGGCCATGGGTTGATGCTGCCTCGCACCCCCAAGCCCAGTTATCTGGGCCCCTGGCTCTCCAACGGCCTCTGGCCCCCCCAGCTCCCCCAGGACGACCTCCACATGCACTTACACAAGTTTTCCTCCTGGACGCCAGCAGCTGGACACGAGCTGAGGGCACAGAGGGAGCAGTTAGGGCGTGAGGCAGGCTCTGGGGGTCACTGCTGGGGGAGGGGACCGCCGGCGGAGCACTCACCTGTGCTGCAGGCCCCTGTGTTTGGGTGCTGTAGCCTCTGTAGAGAGTGGGAAGTCAGACACCAACCCCCCCCCACCCCTCGCCCGGGTGTGGACTGAAACGCAGAGGACTCTCCCAGCCCCCACTGCCTTAACAGTCCACAGCACAGCCTGTCCAGTGGCCAAAGACAACCGGTTTGGCATGTTAAAAAAAAGAAAATCCAGCCGGGCACGGTGGCTCGTGCCTGTAAGCTCCAGCCTATGAAGCAGCAGGGGCTAGGGATCGCGGTTTGAGTCCCGCCTGGGGCCCGTAGCGAGACCTAGTTCCAAAAACATAGCTGGGCGTGGTGGCGCGCGCCTGTCATCCCAGCTACCTGGGAAGCTGAGGCTGGGGATGGCTTGAGTCCGTGGTACCCCGGGCAACGGGAGCCTGCGGTTCCACGGGCAAAAAGTAGTGAGACCTAGTCTCAAAAAAAAAAGAAAATCCCGCCACACAGTGCTTGTACGTTACACTCCTATCCGGTCATGTTTCTGGGTTTTCCCATGAGGAAATCATAGACAAGTTTCGAAGTCGATATTTCCATCCTTTTTGTTTCCCTCTACCTGGTGCCCTCAGCTCGGGAAGAACCCCAACCCCTCAAGAGGCTGGGTCACCCCCTTGTCCTCGACTCACCTGAGCTCCTGTGACCGCCATGGCGCCGCTGTCGGAGGAGCAGGAGGAAGAGCAGGAGGAAGGATAGCAGCAGAACGAAGGACACCGATACCCCGATCAGGATTCTCAGGTACCCCCCGTTCAGACTCTGGGTGCCTGGAGATTGTGTGTGAGGCAGGAGCGCTGAGCCGAGGGTGCGGGCGCAGCTGGTCCGCATCCCTCCCCGCCGCCCCCCACAACATACGTGAGGTAGCTGAGCGCAGAGAGTACTCCAGCCTGCCCCGGTGGCCAGCCTGTGTGTGGCAGGGCTGCGCTGCGCCCAGATCAAGGGTTCGCTTTTCCAGTCATTTAATGCCCTCCCTCCCCTCGTCCTTCAGGCACAGCAGTGCGGGCGTGTCCCTGACATCCCCGAAACCCGGTCCTTGCTCACCCCCGGTCCCCCAGATACTGTCAGCCCCTGCAGAGGCCTCCCCTGCTGAGGGTGAGGCACCTGTGTGGGTGCGTGTGTGTCAGGGAGGGGAGGGGCGGCAGCGGCTGTGGAGACCAGGCGCTGATGAGGACGGTCAACGCTGAGGGGTGGTGACAAGGTTGCCCCCGGCAGGGCTGCGGCCTGGACATGGTGTGGCATGAGAGAGGGCGGGAGTCAGGCCAGGGCCCCAGCCGCTGTTTCCCCGCTGCACTCCTCTCCTCGGAGGCCGGGTCCTTGAGCTTCGGAGGGAGCCCAAAGCCCCCAGGCCCCCTGAACGCGCACAGCCTCCGGGCAGCCTCTGCGGCCTGTGTCTGGGGAACTGGTGCCAGCGAGGGCCGTTGCCTCAGGCTTTTCTCTCAGCAAGTGGGGAGGCACCCGCAGCTCACAGCGGCCTCGCGCTTCCCGCCCCCGCATCACGAAGCTGGGGTCCCAGCAGCCAGAGGGGCCACCCGGCCTGCATCCAGCCAGCCGCCTCTCCACGGTGAGCCACGGTGAGGGCCCGCATCTCCTGGCCTGGCAGTTACCGGCCAGCCCTGCGGCCCTGGAGCCCTAGGTTCCCCCCAGCCAGCCAGACTGGTGTCGGTGGTCTCGCTGCTGCAGCTCTGGGGGCCTCTGGACTGGGAGTCAGGGCCGAGTCAGGGCCGAGTCAGGGCCGAGTCGCTAATCCAGCCTGCGCTCACGTGGGTTCCTCCCCCAGCCCCGGCTCTGAGCCTAGCCCGTAGCCCCTAGGACAGGATCCTGCTGTGACCACTAGGGCCCGGGGCGGGGGAGAGGGGATCCTCACCTGAGACCCGCAGCTCCAGGGGCTCACTGGGGGCTGACAGCAGGTGGGGGGCGGTGCTGCGGGAGCTGTAGCACCTGTAGGTGCCCCCCTGGGCGGAGGTCACGTTGCTGAAGGTGAAGTCGGCCTGCGGGGGGGCAGCCGGGTCCTGTACACGCAGGAGCTGGGGGGGAGCAGGCGACCCCTCCTTGGAGAGGAGGAAGGTGTCCACCCGGCCATCAGAGTGACACCGCAGGATCACATTCTCTCCCTGGGTCACCGAGGGCCTGGGCTGTGCGGAGAGGGCAGGTGGCCGGTTCAGTCCTGGGGAGGGAGGGCTGGTGTGGAGAGATGCCTGCCCCCCATGCCCGGGACCCTGAGCCGAGTGGCTGCTGTCCTCCAGCGTCTCTGCACACTGGTTCCTCTGTCCCCCTTGGGGACTCTCCACCGCTGTGCCCTCACTCCCGTGGTCACTCGCTCTCCTGAGACCAGGGTCCAGCTCAGTCTCCACCCAGACACCTCTCGCTGGACCCTAAAGCTAGCAGGGTCAACTGGGCACAGTCACCCCAGCAGACCGTCAGAGCGGGGACAGGCCGCCTCACCTGTGATCAGGATGTCCAGGGGGGCGCTGGGGTTCGACCACGCCTGGGAGAGGCTGTGTCCCCTATAGCACCTGTACTGGCCCCCGTGGTTGCTGTTCGCAGGGCCCAGGGGGAAGTCGGGGCTGTGCTGCCCCTCCAGCCGCGGGGGACCCGTGAGCCCCTCGTCCTTGGTCAGAGCGAACGTGTTGAAGCCGGCCTCCGAGGCGCAGCGCAGGGTCAGGTTGTGTCCAGACGGCACCAGGGGGCCCGACTGGGCCGAGAGGGAGGGTTCCGTGTACACACCTGGGGACACGGGGCGGGGCACCGCGGTCACCTCCATTGTCCTTGATTAGTTCTTCCTGTCATGCCCCACACCCCTTGCTCTGTGGTTCTGGAGCCAGGAGGCCCCATCCCTGACCCCCATCACCCCCAGGTCCACAGGGCACAGGTAGGTCAGGCGTTGGGCCCAGGGGGTGTGAACAGCAGCTGCTCTCTCACCTGTGACCTGGAGGCGCAGAGGGGCGCTGGGCTCTGACCACTGGTGGGGGTAGGAGATGGAGTTATGGTAGCATCTGTAGCTGCCCGCGTGGGAGGGGCTCACGGGGTCCACAGGGAAGAGGGCCTGCTGTGTCCCCTGAGGGAAACTTAAGAATTGGCCACGGGGCTGGTCAGCACCTCCCTCCTTCAGCAGATGGAATGTGCCTCCTGTGCTCCGTGAGCTGCAGGTGAGGGTCACCCGCCCTCCTGAGGCCACCACGGGGCTGGGATGGGCTGAGAGGGAGGGTGCAGGGAACACTCCTGAAGGAAAGAGAGGGAGGGAGCTGTGTTAGAGCGGGACCCTCACCCCAATACCCCAGTGAGGACAGTGAGGGATAAGGTCCCCTGAGACGAACTCCTTCCCTTCTGGGATTCAGGAGGGGTCCCCCCTGAGGAAGAGTCTCCCACTTACCAGTCACCTTTAATGCTAGGGGGTCACTCAACTCTGAGGAGGCACTGAAGCTGTGATAACCACACTGGTAGCGTCCTGCCCAGTATGCTCTCATAGATTCGATGAAGACTCTGATCTTGTTGCTGAAGCTCTGAGGGGCCTCAGTCCACACAGGTGCAGAGTCCCCCTTTCTGTACAGCTGGTAGATCTTGGCCTGCGGAGACCCCTGACACCAGATGGTCACAGGGCTCCCCACGGGGACCACGGGGCCTGGCTCAGCCCAGATGGAGGGTTTGGGGAGGGTCCCTGCAAAGGGTCAGACAGGAGGCTCAGGCCACCTCTCCCTCAGTGTCCCCAGCTGTCACCCAGCCCCTCCCAGGTGGCTCCCATCCCCCACACCCACGGTGCTCCCTGCAGTGTGCAGGGTCCCTGGGCTGGGGCAGGAGGTGTGGGGAGCACTCACCAGCCTGGACCTGGTCCCTTGGGCCCCGACACAGCCCTGGAAGAGAGGCCGGGTGAGACAGACCCTCACTGGGCAGCCCCGGGCCTGGTCTGGGCCCCGAGGGCTGGGTCAGGTGTGGGGTGGAGCATGTCTCCCCCAGAAGGGCTGCCCCCATGGAGCCCCTGAGTCCTGGGGTCTCTCAGGCCAAGACCTGGGAGGGGGTATCCGCCCTCTTCTTTCCCCCATAGCTCACCCAGGCAGAGAAGGGCCATGAGGGTCGGGGTGGGGGTGCTGCCTGTCATGGCCCCTGTGGTGCAGAGGACGTGACCCAGAGGGACAGATGGAACCTGGCAGGACAGACGGATGCAGGGGTGTGACCAGCTCTGTGTCACATGACAGGGCAGAGGTTCCTCATCTGGGCCTCAAGGGAAGGGAACAGCCCCTGTGAGGGCCCCTCTGCTCGCCCTATTGGGGCCAGACCAGTTATAAGTTCGATGGACCCCACAGGCCCTGCCTCCCCCTGTGACAAACCTGCATCCAGAGGGGAGCTGGCCCAGAGCAAGTGGCGAGGCTGCGGGAGAGGTGGCCGGTGTCTGTCTCAAGCTGCCTCTGCCTGGCGGACGCGCCGTGTGGCCGGGCAGCCACTTCCCTTTTTGGAGCTTCTGTAAACGCAAATTCTCTTCCCTTCTTTCATCATCTGGCCTGTGAGTCAGTGTGGATGGAGCGGTCAGCACAGCCTCGCACAGTGAGGCTGCCCAAGGGTGTCCCTGGGCCTGGGCCAGGCAGAAGGCATGCCTGTCAAGCGTGCCTGGTGACGTAGTTGTGGCCTTGTGGTGAGACTGCCTGTTGGATGACGGGCAGACTTGGGGCGGACGTCCCGTGCTGTGGTCCTGGCTGAGGGTCCCTCTGTAGAGCAGGGCTCTGGCCCTGGCTGGGCTGAGTGCAGAGCAGGGTTCCCTGAGGGCCCTGTTGACCCTGTTCCTGGAGTACGGGTGGTCAGAGAGCAGGGCCGGTCCTGGGGTCCTGCACGCAAGCCCGTGTCTGGCTGGTCTCCGAGGCTGCGGGGAGAGCTGAGCAGCAACCACTGTGAACAGCCTCCTCCCGTGGCGAGAGGGCAAGGGGGTGCGTTGGTCAGCCCTGCCCGGGACTGTGAGGTCTCCAGAACCTCCCAGAAACCTGTGACAAGTCACCTGCAGGCAGGCTGGATCAGGC
>PVHY01033374.1:0-11181 GCA_004024945.1 Uropsilus gracilis
AGGCACGGTGGCTCGTGCCTGTAAGTTTCAGCCTATGAAGCGGCTGGGGCTAGGGATCAGGGTTCGAGTTCCGCTCAGGGCAACACAACAAGACCTAGTCCCAAAAAACACCTGGGCGTGGTGGCGTGCACCTGTCATCCCAGATACCTGGGAAGCTGAGGCTGGGGATCGCTTGAGTCCGTGGTACCCCGGGCAACATGAGCCTGCGGTTCCACCGGCAAAAATAGCGAGACCTAGTCTCAAAAAAAAAAAAAAAAACTTAAAAACAAAACTTCCTCTACTAAGCTTCCTTGATTCACATTTTTAGTAGAGTTTATATTGTGTTCTTCTATTCACAGCAAAAAAATCACTAGAGACCCATGTGCTCCAGGCATTTTCCGTACACTTATTTGTCCACCAAAGTGCCCTGCAGAAATGCCCGGTGGACCAGCAACAGAAGGGAAAGCCGCAAAGCTCTTTAGGCATGAACAGAGAGGGGCCAGGAACGACCAGAGGCCGCACAGCAGCTTTTTGCAGCCCTCCGCTTGCTTTTACAACTCTTGTCGGTTTAACAAGGCTAAAGGGATTGAGGGAAAATTTTCATGGAGATTATTTGCCCATAAAGACCAGCTAATAAAAAGACCCGTGTGCACGTGTAATCCCTCTAAACCAGTTTGGAAACAGTCCCAAACATGGTTAAAGAACTGTAAGACTTCCTAGCAACAAAGCTGTGCTTCCAAAATGAAAAGGAAGAGACTAGATTGCACATTAGAATAATTACAGGGGGTGAACTAAACTCTTAGCGCATTTTTCTTCTAAAGGATCAAAAGCTTCCATGAATGTGCCTTCGTCACACTTCATAGGGCTAAATTCTCCAAGTAGGAGCTGGAGTCTCCCACTCTTCCAGAACCAGGCAGAGCAGGGGGCACATAAACACCCAGATTCCCAGACCCAGCCTGGCCTCCTGTACCCCAACACTTACAATCTCTCAGGGAGACTGGGAGCATATTTTTACAGATATCCAAGGTGATTCCTACTCACGGCAGTTTTAGGAGTCTAGCCATGATCTGCAAAAACGGGGATGGTGCCTTTTATTTTGTTCTCCCAGTTTACCTTGTGCTGGGACATCAGGAGTCATATTTAGGGGGACCTGGTAGGAAAGGTGGCCAGGGAAAGAGAGTTGATTTACCTGTTACTATAAATGGGGGTGGGGGGGTGGGAGGGTCGGTTTTCTTTAAGACTTTCTCTGCGAATGACAAGGGTGTGGAAGGTTTTCCTTACAGAGGAAACAGGGGAGAACTGGACCCACAGTCCCAGTCAGAGTATGGGAAGACTAGAGTTGGGGCTGCTACTCTGGTTTATTCTCATCCTGCCCTCATCTATTTAGGGTGTCAGCTCCTCTTTCAGGTTTTATTAAACACCTCCATATCCTCCGTGATAGGGAGAAAGAGGACAGTTCACCTTCAGATTTACCACTCAAATTTCCTAACTCGTGAGTCTCCAAGTGAAAAGAGCCAAGAATCAGCATCACGCAGAGTCCAGAGGCTTCTGAGAGGCTGGCAGGGCAGCAGATGTGAGCAATGAGACACCTCCCACACTCCTGCCTCTTCTACATTCACAGAGTCAAGATGGAGGGAAGGAAGGGAAAAGAAAGGCTCAAAGGGTGAACATGGTGATGTCTGAGTGGAAGGAAATTCTAAACTCAAGACTGTGGTGATGATTGCAGAGCTCTGCAAATTTACTAAAGGTCATGTAACCCGGGTGAATTGTGAGGTGTGCAAATAAAGACATTACCAACCGAAGGGAGAGTTGGTTAAAATCTGTTGCCAAGGAAAGTAAGACTTTTATCAAGAGGCTAATTAGGAGCTTTTACTGTAGAGAAAAGCTTACAAGACCTCCTCATCGTCATCCTAAACATGGAGGACGGTCCTATCTCAGCAGATGCATCACATCACATGTCCACACATCATCATGAGGGAGAGACACAGCAAAAGAGACATTCACTGACAGGAGAATGGCTTGTGGGTATAATTCACATGTGCGTGAAAGCAACCAACATTTAGTGGGGCGGTGAGGAATGTATGTCCAAAGTGCCTGTGGAATGTTTACAGGCTTTGGTTCAAGGGCATGGTAAAAATTCATAATGGGAAAAATATTCATTCATCAAGGCAACTTTATTTAGCAAGTGTTGGATGTTGCATCAAAAGCAGTAGAAGCCGGGCACGGTGGCTCGTGCCTGTAAGCTTCAGCCTATGAAGCGGCCGAGGCTAGGGATCACGGTTCGAGTCCCGCCTGGGGCCAGTAGCGAGACCTAGTTCCAAAAAGTAGCTGGGCGTGGTGGTGCACGCCTGTAATCCCAGCTACCTAGGAAGCTGAGGCTGGGGATTGCTTGAGTCTCTGGTACCCCGGGCAACGTGAGCCTGCGGTTCCATGGGCAAAATAGCGAGAGCTAGTCTCAAAAAAAAAAAAAAAGCAATAGAAAATATTTGCTGAAACAAAGTAAATTGAATTTATGGGCAGAAATGCATGTGAATGTCTAAAGTTGTTGAAGACATCCTGTAGGGTGAATGAGTTGGTGAGGCTTATTCGGCCATTAACCTCCATGACCAGCACCTGTGGTATTGTGCGCTGCACATAACTGTACAGGCCTGGCCCAGTGGGTGGGCACATGTGTGAGTGGGCTTACCTGGGCCTGGGAGGCTAAAAGGGTAGCATCAGTCTAGGGGAAAGGGAGGAGAACATGGAGGGGAGAGAAAGGACAGAACGTGAGAGAACATGAGAGAGCCCAGAGAAAGCATGTGAAGATTCCTGGGAACTTGGGGGGCTGGCCTGCCTCCCAGCCCCCCCAGCCCTGCTATTCAGCCTGTCTGCTGGCCACACAATTGGCTCAGCCTCCCTGCCTGGTGGGCTTGTGTATGTGGCTTCCTGAGAGCACTAAGGCCTGCAAAATCCACCAAGGGCTCCATGATTATTCTTCAGCTGCTAGAACCAAGGATGAACCTGCCTGGGTGGGGACGCTTGCAGTCCACATCCTCAAACCAAAGCATTGACATGATGGTTAAGTTGTGCCTCTGAAATTATTTGACTTTATCACTGAGTATGTATCAAGGGTGAGCCAGATTCTTTTTTTTTTTTTTGAGACTAGGTCTCACTGTTTTGCCCCAGAGAACCGTAGGCTCACATTGCCTAGGGTACCACAGACTCAAGTGATCCCCAGCCTCAGCTTCCCAGGTAGCTGGGATTACAGGTGCACGCCACCATACTCAGCTATTTTTTGAGACTAGGTCTCGCTATGTTGCCTGGGGTGGGTCTTGAACCCATGGACTCAAGCGATTCCTAGTCTCAGCTGCTCTCTAGGCTGCGCTTAAAGGCACGTGCCACCATGCTTGGCTCGGATTCATTCTAACAGGAGGCTGTGTGCTCAAAATACTGGGCTTTCCCAGATTATTTTTTTAAGGAAGAGAATGGAGTCCTGCCTTTCAGGCACTGTCCTGAATGACTCACTTTCACCTGATCTAAGGATCCTCCACACTTTGCAGTTGCTGATGCTGAAGTTCAGTGTGAGTAATCATCACTAACCATCACTGAGCTCCATGTGGAGCAGCTGCCACTGAGCTGGGCATTATCAGTTTTCTCCTAACCATGCCCTCTCCCTCCTATCTTGCTGGTCACTTCAAGCTCCAAAATTCCAGAGTCCATCTGTTTCCAAGATCCCTGCAGCTTGGAGTTCTGCTGCAGGACTATTAAAATAGATGCATTGTACAGTTTTCCTAAGCAAACTCTGAAGGAACCAGCACACCAGTGCATTTCCTGAGGCTGGAGGGGGCCAGCCCCCGCCCCACCCCCCACTAGCTGGCTCTCTACGCAGGTCCATCTGCTGGCATTGGCAGAGTGCCCCCGCAAGGTGGGAGGTCTGCCTTGAGGTCCAGGAAACAAGCAAGTTCAGGTGAGGGGGAAAAAAACAGAAGCCTGTTCCCAGGTGGACCAGGTGGCAGGCAGCGCTGCTTTCTGGGGTCAAGGGCACCAAAGGCACCCACTCCCCTAGACAGTGTCATAGGCTCCTGGAGGCCTCTTCACACCCTCACCTGGTTGGGAAGGGGGTCTGTGTCAGAGTATTGTCCTGGTGCCCTCTGCATGGGGCCATTTTTCCAAGTGTCTCCCCAAGTCAAACACGCATGGACAGAGGCTAATGGACAAGCACATGGGACAAGATAGAGCCGAGGCAGCTTGAGGCATCACCTTTTGTCCAAGTTGCCACAGATGGAGGAACAGAGGAGACTGCTGGTGGCCAGACAGGCCATTGCACCAGGTCCAGGGCTGGGCCCTGCTGTCTCTCCATCCACCAGCAGCCAGGGAGGCAGAGGCAGGTAGGTAGGTGGGTGGGTGGGTGGCCAGCATTTTCTCACAGGGATGATCTTTCAGCTGGAGGACAGGCCTGAGACCCAGTCTACCTCGTCATGAAATGAGAATAAGGCCATGAAGGACGTATATTTACTATCTTGAAGAGTCTGTAACTTGACTAGTTGCAAAATGCTTTGAAGTAGGAAAGATCCCAGTGTCACAGGTGTGCAACTAAACCAGACAGCAAAGCCAAATTGGGTGTTCACAATGAAAGGAACAAACAGGGCAGGAGAAAGGGGGCCTGGGACTTTGGTAATAATCGCAGATGCAGGCACGTTCCCGCATTCATGCGCCTGTAGTACCCGTTCCTCAAGACCCAAAGTCGACCCTTGTCCGATATTAGACAAGAATCTTTTAAACCTGGGGTGCTTACTTGGCCATCACGTGAGAGTCCTGAGTTACTGTTGTATACTGAGACACCCTGCCGGAGATTAAACTTCTGCTCTTCCAAGAGAAAGCATGAGAATGACCTGGGAGTCCACTGATGGTCACCTTTGTTGGGCAAGTGGGACATATTGGAATGGCTCACCTAGAAGGGACTGAAGCATCTCTTTTGGATTTTCAGGGGTAGAAGAAGACCGAAGCCAGGTGGGGACCCCTGGGATGGGAAGGGCGGAGATGCTGACTGCATGAGGAAGCCACAGGCAGCCTTACAGGGCATGGGGGGTACTGGAGAGTAGAAGGGAGCCAGCTCTGTGATGGCCAGTGATGCTGGTGGTCACTTAGGCCACAGAAGTGGAGACCTTGTCCTTACTGAGCATGGCAGTCATTGGCCAAGGTTGCTGTCTCTGCTTTGGAGCCCAGTAGTTCAAGTTCACTTCTCAGTGACTCACTGAGAAGTGAACTTGAACTTCTGAGCCCCGGGAGAGACCTGGAGACTAGGGTGACATTTACACTTGAAAACCATGTTAGTTTTTGAAAAGCATGCTTTATCTAAGAATAAGTCCTGAGTCTTCCACTTCACTCTGTGGCCCCCTGCTGTTGGGCCACCATATGCAGTACTTAGTATGTTGTGCTTAGTACTACCTGATGATATCTTCGGAAGGGTTACACCCACCTCGCGGTTCAGTCATCAGTCTCCCCCTCCCCACCTTCACCAACAATAAACTGGATTCTCTGAAGCTGACACAGAAAAACAAAACGTCTTTTGAATTTCAGAACCGAATTCCTTTCAAAATGTCATTTCCGGAAAAGGCATTCCATTTGTCCTGACAGGAAGTAGAGCCTGTTTTTCATAAATATTGGATCTTTACTGCTTGGGAGCCCAGTCTTCCATTACCCTGGCAACATATTTCCTCTGTTGTTAATGTAGGAGCCAGTGGATCATTTTGGGTGAATCAAACAGTTTCTTCAAATCATTTACTATGAGGATGTGTTTATGCCCCCATGGGGCTGATTCCCAGTGGCGCCCCCACTGGGCCTATTCCCAGTGGCGGAACGACAGAGGGGACAAAATAAGGTCAGCAGATATTCTTCACAAAGAAAATGTTGTAGGTCCTGGCACGGTGGTGCGTCCCTATAATTACAGCTTATGAAGCACGAGGATGAGGCTAGGAATCGCTTGAGCCCATGGATTCGAGACCTGCCCAGGGCAACACAGTGAGACCTTGTCTCAAAAAATAGCTGGGTGTGATGGCATGTGCCTGTAATCCTAGCTACCTGGGAGGCTGAGGCTGGGGATCACTGGAGTCCATGGTGCCCCAGGCAATGTGAGCCTGTGGTTCCCCGGGCAACAAAGCAAGACCTAGTCTCAAAAAATAAAGATGTTGTAGCCAAACACATCGGGAACTATATAATGCAAGTTGTTTAAGTGAAGCAACGTTGGTTTACAACACTGTGTGTGATTTAGAGATATAGGACTGTACCACATCCACGGAAGGTTCCACGCAGTGAATTTAAATTTGAGTTTGCTTTCCCATCCTGGGAAGCTTTTACATGATTCAGGATATGCTATGTGTTCATGGAGACAGTTCTATGCGGTAGGCGAGAAGGAGAGCACAAGTTTGAGTGCCCAAGAGGGAAAGTGTCTATTGTGCAATGTTGACATTTATTGACTTGAGTTCCCATGCTTGCACTGCTCTACCTAATAAGGTCACCTGTCACAGGCTGGAAGAGAAGAGAAGGAGGGAACTAAAAAGTCTGGGCTTTGCCTGTCTCTCCCCCTTCCCCCACCTCCACCCTACAGTGCCAGAGGTAGTGATAGTGTTCTCATTTCACAGATAAGAAAAGTCAGAATGACTCCAGCTATCCACCACTTGTGCTTTTTTTTCTTTTTCTTGTGACTAGGTCTTGCTATTTTTGCCCGTGGAACCACAGGCTCATGTTGCTGCGGACTCAAGTGATCCCCAGCCTCAGTTTCCCATGTAGCTGGGATTACAGGCATGCTCCACCACACCCAGCTATTTTTTTTTTGGAACTTGGTCTTGCTATGTTGCCCTGGGAGGTCTCAAACTGAGATCCCCAGTCCCAGCCATCGCTTACAGGCACGTGCCAATGAGCCCGACTGTCCACCACTTGTATGTTTCTGCGTAGACAGACATACACAAATGTCTCTCTTAAGCTGAGATATGAACCAAACTATGAAAGGCATGCTTTTCTTTTTGTAGTTTTAGTCAACTTTATTGAGATATAATTTCTACACAACAAAATGCATTTGGTTTGGGTATACAGTTACATTTTATAAACATGTAGCTAAAGAGCCATCAAGATAAGAAAATAATCAAAACAAGAAAAACTGCCATCACTCCAAAGTTCCATTGGGCCATTTCCCAGTCACCCACCCCTGATGAAAGACATGCTTTCAAAATATAAAATTTAGTGGTATATTATTCATACAGATGTACAACTATTACCGCTACCTAGTTCTAGAACATTTTTCTCACTCCCAAATAAACCTCATCCCCATTAGCAGTCATGCCCCCCTTTCCCCAGTCCCTGCTTTCTGTGTCCAGGGATTTGCTGATTTGAGACAAAGAGGCTGTATCATATCTGGTCTTTAGTGACTAGCTCCTCTCATATAGTATGATCTTTTTGAGGCTCGTTCATGTGAGACTATGCGTCATTACCTTATTCCTTGATGGGGCTGATTAATAAACCATTGTAAGGGTAGACCTTATTTTGCTTAACTCATCTGTAAGATGAGGTCATTTCTACAGTTTACTGTTCAGCAAAGTTTTAAATCTGGACAGATGATTAACAATGGTGTTGCCACCTTGGTCCTGCCCACAGGACTTCTTGATTACCACTGGGTCAGAGACTTCCAGACTCAACCTCAGTGAAGAAAACATGCTCCTTTCTCACCCAAGGGTCCTTCCAGGGCCAGCCCAGGTGCCCTGTGGATCCTCCAGCTGAGTGAGGCCTGTCCCAAGCAGGCTCACTGACGCCTCTCTGCTGACATCTTACACCTGATAAGATGTAAACCAAATGAGCAGCAAACAGTTGTTCTGAAAACAGGTACAACAGGGCCACTACAGTGATAATAAGACTTCACCATTTAACCGGGGATAGTAAATGTTGTGCAAATTATTTTCGTTCTGCAAATTTTTTTTGGAGATAAATTATTTTCTGCAGTGATTACTGCTGGGTGGATCATGGAGGTGAGTGGGGCGGGGGGAAGAGAAAGGAAAAGAGGGTGAAAAGGGAGGAGGAGGAGGGGTATTATCTTCTGAGAACTGAGAAACGTGACTTGTAGTCGTGGTTCTGTTACTAACCAGCTCCCAAGTCTCTGATGCTCAGTTGCCTTATCTGTAAACACAGGTGGACAGTAAATGCATAGGCCACCTTACAGGCCTGTTGTGAGATTTAAATATTTATGAGTCTCTTGCAAATATTACAAATGTTCTACAGAAGCAGATTTCTGAGGAGGTGCATCGTCCACTGAGACAAAGGTCATCTTAACCCATACTACTGAGATGACTTAATCCTCTTTGCTTCTCTGATCCTGGAAAATATTTGGGTCCACAATTAAGAGGGAGAAAATGCAAATGCCACTGAGCACAGTGGGAATGAGAAGAATGCAGTTCATTTTCTACGAGCACACGGTCCGAAATCTTGCTTGGCATGTATGTGAGGACATTGGTAAAACAAAATAGGTGCGCGTTGGCCATTCAGTCTGCCTCTTGCAAATTACATCTTCAGCGATCACCGAACCAATGCATGTCACACTGCTGCCCCAGGACAACCAGGGTTTCCTCTGGGATAACAGAATAGCCTAGAATAAGACCCACTCGCTGTTTCTGGTCCTGACAACTGAACACATCAAAATGCCCACACCGAAAGGAAAGGAGGGACAAGGTCTGAGATTTGGTCACTGGAATTGTCTCCCCAGGAAGGGGATAAACATTTGTTCCTGGGCTCATTGAAAAAAAAAAAGCAGTTTTAGTCAAAAAGGAAAATAAAACAAAGCCCTTGTTCTGATCCCCAGGAGAATCAAGGAATAAAGGATTTGGCTGCCTCATGTGGTGATCCCATTTCCTACACTGCAGGCATCCAGTAGAAGGAGTCTGAATCCTGTCCTTTCATCCCACTCTTCACGTTAACAGATAAAGATGGCAGCATAGCACCAGTAGATACAACAGAAGAGGCAGCACTGGGGGTGTGGGGCAGAGAGGGGTCCCTGGGGGACAGGGAGCGCACAAGTCAAGCCTCGAGCTTCCTGTCTGAGCACCAGTGCACAAAGCACCAGGCCCCAGAAAGGCAGGCACCGCCAGTCTTTCTGGTAAGACCAGCACCCAGGACAGGATGGGAGGGGTGGTTTTCTGGGTGTGGTGGTTTAAGGAATACAGGAAAGACATCCCCTCCTGAAACCTAAAGGAGAAAAGCTAAGTTCCACCGAACTCCCCAGGGCAAGAATGCAGACCTAGAACTGTTGTTGGGCCCTGTGAGAAGAGCACAGGGGAGGAAGCTTACAGCATGCAGTTAGGCAGGTGGTAGCTGGGGAGTCTGTCTACAGAGGGAGCCCTGCAGGAGAGCTCTGGTCTTGAAAGCCTAGGGAGTGCTGAGTAAATACAGAAGCCCTGGGGAATGGGGATTGTGCAAGAGAACAGAGACTCAGAGAGGTCAAGCTCACTCCTAGTCAGGGTGGAACAGCCCGAGTTAGAGGGGAGGTGTGTGTGTGGGGGGGGGGGGCACCGGAGAAACCCTTTTACTTTCCCCTCAAGACTTCTGTTTTCAGTAGGACATTTGCCTTCTTTCTGGAGCTATTTTATAGCTATTTTCTTTCTTCGTAGAGTTGACAGTTTCCCAGGAAAACTGCCTGTACCCAGGAGAGTAAGTAGGACATGACCAGGGTCACCACCAGTGGAAGCAAAGGCATACCACAGGGACAGTACCCCTAGCCCTAGGCCCCCCCCACAACCCTCTAATGCTTTCACTGAGGTCTGCATCCTCCCTCTGAATAACTTCCGGTTATCCTGAGGGAAGGAGCACAGGTAGAAGGAAGTTGCTTGGGAAAACAGCTAGATTCAAGGCCAAGCTGGAGACAGAGGCAAATTATAATAGCTCATGCTCATTTTGCTTCTGGACTTTGTAATGAGGGGGCAGACTGTAAACATTTTCAGAACTCTCCTGAATTTTAAGGCTCATTAGCATAAGCTTTTAAAGAAGTGTCATGTGTAGCAAGATCTGAAAGAGAATCTTGTTGTCAGAGACAAAACTCAAAGCCAGCTAATGAGAAACAAATTTGAGTGTCTGCTGAATGTTAAGTGTTACACACAAGCTTCTAGAAAAATCTCTCCAGAAAAAGAACTGCTGGTTCTGATCCCTGAGATTCAAGACAGGGGAATGAAAGGACTCCACTCCTCAGCTGAGACTCCCAAGGGTGCAGAGGTCCAAGGCTGTCGTTTAATTACAGAATTGCAAAAGTTTATTAAAAAACCAAGATGTGTCCAGAGCCCTGATTCCCTAAGCCCGGAAGACTAACCCAACACAGACAGGTCCCCGCCTCCTCTAGCCAGTGTGATAGACAGTGCTTATGAACATTAGGAAATAACAGAGATAGAATTTGGGAACAGAATAGCACTTCAGAGGTGACTATACCTAAGAGATAAAGATGGATGCAAAGAGGCTCAGTGGTTGTTTAGAATCACTCAGGACTCAGACAGAGCTGAGCCTGGAACTCCATGATTATTGCCAGTGAGTTTTCTCTCTCTCTCCAGGCTCCCTTTGGTGTACAGGGGCCTCTCAACTGAAACCACACCTAGGGAGGGGGCACAGGACACCTCTGATACTCAGCATGTGTCAAAGATACACTGATGCTTACATCCTCTGCAGATAATGTCCATGTAAGTCTGTGGGTTCAAGAGAGTGAGTTGAATGGCAGCCTCCAAACCATGAGAATCCTTAGAACCTGTGACTGTGTCAAAAAGGGGAGGAGGGTCTTTGCAGATGTAATTAAGCTCAGGTTTAAAAAAAAAAAGTATTTATTTTATTCTTTAGATTACAGCCTTGGTAAGTGTTTTTTGGGATATCTCCCCCTCCCTCCTCCCTCTGGTGCCACTTCCATTCTCTCAAACCCCACTCTTTATTGTTTACTAGTCTGTGTTGAGCCCATTAGTCTCTTTCTTTCCTGTGGCCATGTTCTTTCATTGGGGGTAAGCTCAGGGTTTTGAGACAAGAAAACCATCCTAGATAATCTAGGTGGACCCTAAGCCCAATGACATGTGTCCTTCCAGAAGACAGGCAGAGGGAGTTCTGCTGATATACAGACAGAAGACACTTAGGGGAAGACCAGGAGGAGATGGAGGCAGAGATTGGAGTTGTGCAGCTACAGCCACCAGAAGTTGGAAGAATGAGGAAGGATTC
>PVHY01033375.1:0-11169 GCA_004024945.1 Uropsilus gracilis
TTTTTTTTTGCCCCGGGTCTTCTCCCATTTTTTGACTGGGCTTATTGCTTTGCTTTTTTGTTGAGTTGTGTGAGCTCCTTTTTGACCTTTGATATCAGGCCCTTGTCAACTGAATGGGGTGCAAAAGTTTTTGCCATGTGGGGAGGGGACCAGGCACCTCACCAGGGCATGAGGGAGTCCCCTCTGGTTTACTTCCAGCTCAATCAGACCTGCATTAGGAAGGAGAAAAATCAACAATCCAGCTGAAGACATACAGGAAAGAAAAGATGCAAATAATAGCCCAGAGTAAACTTGTCACCTGGGTAGGACCCAGTACATGGGTGGAAGCATGAGAGACAAGGCTGAGAGACCAGCTATTGTGGTGACCTCTCACACATCTCCACCTACAACATCTGCAGCGCTGTGCAGCCAGATCCCTGGTCCAGAAATATGTGCAACATGACTGAAACTCTCTCCTTCTCCAATAACGGGGGAGAAAAGCCACAGAGATGTGGTTGCAGCCCCATGGCAGAACTGTAAAGCACAAGAAAGGAGAGGAACTGGACCAACCACCTGCTGGAGTCTGTCCCCACTGGGGAACTCCTCCTCTGCCAGTGACTGGGAGTTGGGTTCCCAATGCCAGATGCCAGAAATATATGGCACAGAAGCAGCATCATGGGACAGACGTAGTAGTCCCATGAAGTAGAAGGCAGCCAGCATGACCATCTCCTCCATCATAGGAAGCATCACAATAAAGGAGCCTGGAGAACCATGCCACATACCTGCCCTATGAGAGGGTCCTGACATACTCATAGGCCTGTGGCCCACCTCACAGTTATCCCTAGAGATCTCAGCAGCCTGGACTGTTGCATCCCAAGAGCATAGGTCTGCAACCAGGAAAGAGGACGTTACTCAGAAGAAAAATAGACCAGTGGGCTAAGCATCAACCAATGACTTACAGTGAGAGAGGAGTTGGATAACGGAGGGGGGGGGCAGTGGGGAGGGTGGCAAGGTCATGGTATAAGAAGGGCCATAGTAGGAACAGTAACTATATAAATATGACCAATGTTGTATGAAGTTTTCTTTTAATTTAAATGATTTAAATTTTTTTTCCATTTCTTGGGTGTCTCTTTATCTTGGGTATTATCTCTTTAAGCTTTTTATTTTGACATAATCCCAGCTGTTTGTTTTCTTTGTTTGTGGAGATGTGTCCTAAAAGATGTTTCTGCTGTGTAGATGTGTCCTGAAAGATGTACAAGAGCTTTCTGCCTTATGTGTTTTGCCTGATTTCTTTTATACATTTTATGGATTCAGAAGCCTCTGATATATTATTCCCCAGAGTGTGCATTTGATCATTTATGATTTTCTTCCTTCCTATAGTTTGCTTTTGGGTTTCTTCTGCCCATGATGCTCCTGTGCCACTGATGCTGGTGGGCATGATTTCCTGGAGATCTTGCCAGGTCGTGGATATGTCTGTCTAGTGTCTGAACTGCCGGGGCTGGTGTGCAGGGGTAGTGGTGCAGGTTGCTGTCACTCCCTCCTCAGGTCCTGTCAACTGCATCCCTGATGATGGCAGATAGGATTTCTTGTCCCTCCTGGTTGTTTTGAGCTACTAGAATTGGAGAGTGATTCTTATCATGGTTTCCATATGAGCTTACGATTGCCAGGTGGCTGACGCTGATGGTTGGGGTTTTCAGTTAACGCTGTGGCAGGTGGGGCTTGAGTGTGGGGCTTTCCTGAAGTTCCCATCTGGGTACTCTTTTGCTGTGGCAAATGCAGGTATGAGCTATGATTTGCCCCAAGATCCCCTGTCTAACGCCCTCTATGTGGGGTGAGGTCCCAGACTCTTGGGGTCATCTGGGGTCCTGTGTGGTGGCTGCCCTGATAGGTACAAGGTGGGGCTCAGTCTGCTGTGAGGTGCCTGCTGGCTGTGTGCAGTAACGTCAGTATTTAGTTGTTATGTCCTTCTAGGTTGTGGCACTCAGGGTGGAGCCATTGTGGGGAGTGGGAGGCTCTTTCCAAGGTCTGTCTCTTTTGAAGTTGTGGTTCCAGGAGAGGCAAGAAATGGGAGAAAAGAGAAAAAAGGAAAAAGGGGGGAAGGAGAGAAAAGACAGTGAAAAATGGAAAGTGAGGGAAGGAGGAAAAAAGAGGACAGGGGAGAAAGAAGAAAAAAAAATATATATATATATATAAGAAAGATAGGGAGCAAAACAAAGCAAAACAAAAATAGAAAGAACTAAAAACAAAAAGAAAGTAAAAGCAAACAAACAACAAAGAAGGGGAATGGATGGAATGGGATTTTTTCTGTGTCTTCTAGTTGCTAGTCTCTGTGTGGGGAGGAGCTCTCCCTGCCTGGGGAATCACCTTTCCCAGCTGTGCTTTCCGAGACCCTTCAGGGAGTGGGTGCAGGGGAGGGGTCCTCCAGAAGCTGCAGCCTGGGCTTCTCTGCTGTGAGCAGCAGCAGTGGTGGTCATTTGATTTCAATCCCCTGAGTCCTCCCAGCAACCAAGGTGTCCCCAGTTGCAGTCAGCTGGTGTCAGGGTCAGAGGCAATGATGACGACGATGATGGTGATGACCATGACGACAATGATGATGATGACAATGACTATGATGACGATGATGATGACGATGATGGCGATGATGAGGATGATGAGGATGATGATGGTGATGGTGGTGATGATGATGGTGATGATGATGGTGATGTCAATAATGACGATGACAACGATGATGACAGTGATGATGGTGGCCACTTCTCAGCTGGCTGTGGGTGCCTTATCTGCAGTGTACAAACAGCCAATATGGCAGCTGCCACTCTCCAAGCAATCCAATGCCTTTGGACTTTCATCCTTCAGTTCTTGGTCTTCCTGGAGATGCTCTGCTTTCCAGTTGTAAGAGTCTGGATTTTTCTGGGAGTTTTTAATCAGTCTCTCTCTTTGTTTTTCTTTTTTTGAAGCTGTTTTAGGAGAGTGGTTGCTTTCAGTCTCTCTGTTCCACCATGTTGCTATGTCCCATCTCAATTTTCTACCTTCTACATTTACAAGATTAGTCCATTAAAAAAATACTACTTAAAAAGAAAGCTCTGAAATTATCAAAGAAAGGTTTAATTTGCATCATTATGCTATATGAAAACCAAAGCAGAGAAGCAGCCTTGTGCTTTTAATTCACCCATACCTGAGAAAAATTTCTGTAATGAATTAGAATGAACACACTATTTCCTGTATTGAGTATTCTAGTTAACAGAGGTTTGAAAATAAAAGACCAGATACTGGGAAGTTCTTCTGGGAGCCACATTCATGAGACTTTGAGAAAACCACATTTTCACTTGAAAAAAAAATCTAAAATCAGAGAAAAGGTCAGTTTGAGGGAGAAAGTGTTTCACTCTTAAGCGAGCTTCTAAACCACTCTTGTGAGGAAGAAAACATAATTGGTGGTAGCAGTGGCTGGAAACCACCGACCAAGATGGAAGGCAGCTTGTTGAATGTGGGAGGAGGATAAAGTCAGTTCCCTTCAATGAGCAGCGAGCAGAATGTCAGACACAGGCCAGCACAATGTGCCATCTTTCTGCTCCATGCTAGATGCCAAGATAGACTCGAGTGAACATTGAACACCCCCCCCCAGAGAGCTCTGTGCTCCACCAGGCACGCAGGTAGTATTTCCTCAGCTGTATAGATTTCTTGTCCGAGTGTTTTACTCAACTGTGGCTTTGGGAAGAAAACTGTTGTGTAAAAACTACAGCCCTGTGGTCAGGGAATGAGTCTGGACAAGATGAGCTCAGTTTCCAGACTAAGATATGAGAAGCACATGAAAAAAATCATAGCTTAACACAGGGCAGTTTGAGACCCTCCCAACATATGTTCATTTCCTTTCCTAAATTCTAAGTGGAAAATCTCTATTAAGAGGCTCCATGTATTCTTCCCTGTAACTTTCTGGAGGAAATGACCTTACCTTGAATTCTTTGGGTGCGGGCTTAAAGGTGGAGACAGGTATGCAGGTCTACTGAGAAGTATTCTCAAAAGATTTGCCTGATGGGGAAGGTAGGTATAGGGTAAATGACTTGGTCAGGATGTTTCCTTCATTAATCTCTATGAGCAGCACCTGTGGTGTCACATCCTCCTCATGATGGTACATCCCTGGGCCCAGTGGGGTGCACATGTGTGAGTGGGCTTATCCAGGCCTGGAAGGAAATGATAAAAGGGCAGTGTCACCCCCAGGTGAAGGAGCACAAATAGAGCACTAGAGAACAATAGAGAGAGAAAGAGACCAGAGAAATAATGTGAAGAGCCCTTTGGGACTTGGGGGCTCACCTACATCCTAGTCCCCATGGCTGTGGCCATGGCCGTGGTCATGGCCGTGACCGTGGCCATGGCCCAACCCGGCCCTGCCCTGTCCTGCCCTGCCCGGTGTGTCTATGTAATTGCTAGACCCAAAACAGAACCTACCAAGAGCCTGATGTTTGTACCACAGCAGATTTGGGCAAAGGGAAAAGATGGTGAGCAGTCTACACCCCATTCCTCAGCCTAGCCTCTGGAGGGCTGTAAAGTAGGAGCATGATTCATAGTTGTCACAGTTTGAGACAAAGAGGACATCTGCTGGGAAAAGATACAACTTTGGTGAGGCTATTGCGAAGAGTTGAAATCATAGCCAGTGAGGGGTACAGTGTGACTTGCTCCAGCAGCTGGGGAGTGGCTATGTTAGCACTCATGTGGGGACCTAAATGGGCAATTCAGTGTCCATGAGATATGTCATGTCACTCATGCTCATCGTGTCTTACAGTAAGTTTGGCCCACATAGGAATGACTTCTCCATGATTATGTGGGTTTTGATTCCTGGGGAAGTTAAACAATTTAGTGAGATAAATTAGCTCCAGATAGATAGCACTAGATAAGTTAGAGCTCCAGGTGACTATCGTGAATATTTGATTGCTTATTGAAAGATGCTATGAGTAGACTTTAATGATCTTAGTACAACAACGTTATGATAGCAAAGGATGTGTTACTTGGTCTTGAAATGAATGGCTCACTATATGTACGTGTTTCGAATCATTGTTCATCTTTCACCTAAAACTTACATGATGGTATATGTCACTTTATATCCTTAAAGCTTCTGTGGACAGGAGAGGAGGTAGAGCATGGGAAATATTGATGGGCACCAGTAATGGTCACCGTGGCTCAGTAAGTAGACCAGTTGTCCATCCAGCAATTCCTGTTCCAATTTCTCATTCTGCATCTGAATGAGATCAGAGTCCTGAGTCTGGATCTTCATTTCAAGACAGAAGAGACTCCGTGGCATTCTTCAGACAAATTTTATCCTTAAGATAAAAATAATAATAAATCTAGCATTTTCATTTTCACTTGACACCTTGGTCTGTCCTTAGTTGACTAGAAATCCATGAGAGAGGGACATGAATGACCCAACCCATCCCCATCCAGCCAAAATGGAGAGTTAGCTGTTGTTGGAGGCAGAAGATAGTCCACCCTGCCCAAGGCAGGGCTTTGCATCATGACTAAGAATTCATATTTTTCAAAAGAAGCTGCAACTACTTAATAACAAACTATCATCTGTGCCCACTGTCATGGTTCCATTATGCCTTCTGTACAGGAAGTAAAGAAGTGTTGACATGGAACTCATCCATGCATCCTCCAGATGCACAGTATCTTTGATAAATCCCTACAAGATACTCTGGAGAAATAATCCTTCTTCTAGTCTAATTAGATGTGAAACAAGAAATCATAAAAACAGATGTGGAAAGTGTTTGGTTGATGAGAAGACCCCTTTGCTCAAAGAAATACCTCCATAAATCAATCAAATGGAAAGATTTTGCACATCTTACACCACCCTGGGGACAATGGCATCATTTGGGCTTTTATGGAGCCATATTTTCTCTCTCCATCCTTCTTTAAATTCTTCCTTTGCTTTGAATTCTTTATGCTCCCTTCTTGACAGCAGGAGATAGTCATGTTTTTGAGATATGAAGGAGAAACAAAATATTTCCCATGTCATAGTGCTGCAATTGGAAATATATATTCACTGCAGCAATTCAATCATTTTCACTGACTTACATTCCTTTTCAGAAAATCTTGCTTTCTATAATACAAAATATTTTTTAAAAGTTTACATGTGGACAATCTCTAATGGACTTTTTACCAACATATTGATGAACTTCTGCCTTTATATCTTGTGCACATATAGAATGGGACTTTTTTTTATCTCATTTGATGTTAGGGATGATCATGAGAATTTTTTGGTCAGAGAAAACAACTAGGCTGTCATACACCTCATTCCCTTACCAGCTTGGGTGATCATGGAAGCACCTAGAATATCCATTACCCAAGACCCTTGAGTGAGTGTGATTAGCAGAGACCTTATACCCAGTGGTCATTGATTGAGTGACACATCTAGGATTTATAAACTAATTCATTACTGCAGCATAATCTAGTCTATTCTGACTGCTATAGTTAGCAAGTTACAAATATATATACAAATGTATACAAATATATGATATATACATATATAAACCTTTTGAAATCTAAATATCATTATTTGAATAAAATTAGACAATACTTAGAAGAAATCAAGTCATGCTGGTTGCCACCTGCCTTGTGAAATCAAAGAGCATGAAACTATCTCCCCAGATCACTTATTATACTGATTTTTTCCTTAACTACTGGTAATTTTATTTTAAGAATTTTTAACATCCTTAACACCTTTAAACATTCTCTTGCTAAGTGACCATACACCTAAGAATAACTCATTAAGAATTTTTTCATCAGGAGCAGTTTAATATGAATACAATTTGATCTCTCTTATCCTTAAATCACTGTATCATTGATGAATACGGTAAGTAGTTTGGGTAGGAAGGTTTGGAGACTAAATGTCAGAACATTCTGGAATGGAAAAGTGAATGGTAAGAAAAATGAAGAACGTCAAAATAGCTTCACAATGCCACACAGGGAAGACTCCTGGACTGTGCAAAAGAGTGTTGTGAATACTTCTATGAGAAGACTTGTCCTTCCTATCAATATTACAAATGGGATGTAATTTGAAGGAAGCAGCCAAACGGAAGAGGGGAGAGGGAGCCACTTGCTGTCCCAGGGTACAATTACAGGGATTCTATCAGAAATACAACACAATTTCCATTTGAAGCCATCACTACTTGTTTTATGTAAAGTAAAAATAAAACACAGGGCACACTTTCAAAAAGAACAATCTGGCACCAGTAAAGAAACGGAGGTGGCAAGAGCAGTCAGGCAGTTAGATATGAGTGCCACAGCATAAGTTTTTCCATTAAAAGTAACTGCTCCACATAAAAACTCACTGCTTCACAGTAACTGCTCTGTTATGCAGCGCTGTAAATAAATCTTGGGTCATTAAGAGCATAAGAGTGGACATTAATGTGCTTAGTAACTATCATCTTCTCCAACTGGTGCAAACCATGGGTGGGTAAAAGCACGAATTGCAACTCCTTATTAAAACTGAATTTCCCCCCAAAATATTCTCAGAGGTATACCACTTTCTTTGTTAAATCCATAGGATTTAATTGGCAACAAATTACTCTCGCCTTTTTTCACTTCCACTGCCAGGATTATGTATTAGTCCTTCTGAAGAGTAAACTCAGAGTTGCTAACATGGAGGATCGAACAGATCTTCAAAACATGCTAATATTAGGAAAATCCCAAAGCATCTGAGCTAGTTCAGCTCTTCCCTTTTCCCTAGTTTTCCATAATTCTCTCAGTTACTCCCAAGTCACTATTTCTCTGACTTCTTTGTTATTTCCAAGCCAAGCACTCTCTACTTTCTCTCTAAATCAACCCTTTCCTGTATCATTGCCTTCTCTCTCCATCTTAGACTGAAGGGTCTATTAACTCAAGCAAAGTCCAGCCCACATCCTCAAGGACTTTCCTGTTGATCTTATATCTGAAAAGGTCTCACATTCCCTCCCTCCCTTATCTTCCTTCCTCTGTCCCTGTTTTTCCACCGTTGTGAATTTGTCAAGTTATCCTCATGCTTTTCAAGGCTTCCTCAACTGTCTGACATCCCAATTCCACCTCAGGCCCCATCTCAAGATAAGTCTTACTTCAAATCACCTTGTATGTCCCACATCCTCCCCAAAGCCACCCCTCCCCCACCGGTACACACAGACACACTAAGTACAATGATCTTGACATTTGTAGTCCAAGCACCATGGACAGCCACCCTCCATTTCTTGAGCTTGTGTCATTTGCTTCCTCCAATGAAAACATCAGTGAAGGTCAAGTGCTTATTCACCATGATAGCTCTAGCATCTACCACTAGGTTGGGCAGTTCAGATGCTCAATGGGGGAATGGATTCCCCTTCACCTTTTTTTCTCCTGTAATACATTTTTTGAGGTAGCACTCGTTTACAACACTGTCTGTCACTTAGGGGTACATACCTATAATCCACACCTTCAGGTGTATGTTATCTTACCACCCCCACCACAGAACCCCAAGCAATTTTCCACCATAATCCCTTAAGCTCCCTGTCCCCTTTGTTCTCACTCCCTACCTCCCCCCTCTGATAGGCTCAATTGTATTATCAAACTTTTAGGGGTTATTTTGGTTTAGTTTTGTCTGTTCCTTCGTGCTGATCCTTTATATTTCATGTATGAGTGAGACCCCTCTGGTCTCACTTATCTTCTCTTTGGTTTTCATCTGGCCACCATTCCATCCCTTCAACCCAGTACACTCAACTCTTATATGTTGACCCCCACACACACACCCACAGACTTCCTGGAAATATTTCCCTTTTCAGATCCTACATCCTTTTATCTCCAAGCCGCCAGGCATTAGAATCACCAGGAAATCTTTACACACATGGTTTTCTGGTTCTGTTCTTAGACATACAAAGTCAGAATGTCTTGGAAGTCATATTTTTTAACTATCCCAGGTGATTTTGATCATGACCTAGTCCTGTGAACCCCTGCAGTCTGTAGTCCCAGTGAGGTCTGACTCACATGGGAATGTATCAGTTGAGTATCCCCAATTGATACACTAATGAATTAGTAAAACATTCTTCTCAAGGAACCTCAAATGACATGGTTACCTTGTTCTAATTAAAGCCACTATCTCCAAGATCCCCTTAAAATCTGATTTTCATGCAGATTTGGGGCAAGTAGGTGGGAAGTAGTCCATTTAACAATGTTTATCTAGCAGACCGGGCAGAAATGGGTGAAGCATTGAGTCTATGACCCAGGAGGCAGAGATTCCAGTACAAGCTGAAAGTGAATTTGGGTCAAATAAGAGGCAGAAGCCTCCAGTCAGCAAGCCACATTTAAAATGAAACTTCTGCCACCCAGGTTCCCTCCGATTCATACCACCCGCGCGTAGCAGTTGCCAGTCAAATGCTGTTTAACAATAGGGTTTATTTACAAGGGAATATTAACAGGGAAAACAAAAAGTCCTTAAAGCCCCAGTTGGCAGTTATCTTACCCCAGTCATCATTTTCAGCCCCAAATGTCCCAAAGACAAATCCATGATGGTGCCCCTCAGCCCCGCCAAACCTGAGGCAGGCTCTCTGCAAAGTGCCAATCTTTCTCCAGCATCTTCTCCTTGATTCTTCTCTCTCCAGGATCCTGTGCTGCTCCGCTTCTCCAAGGCTCTTTAAACTTCTTACACAATTGCTGGTACACAAATCAGCTTTCCAAATCCCTGGGCATCTGCAGGTATCAGCTTTCCATATCACCTTGCTGCAGTGCCACACTCTCCACACCAGCTACTCTTTTGCCGGCCACCATGGCTCCTTGCCACCACCAGCTCACTCTTCCATCGGGCTTCTGCCCAGCCTGGTCACTGGAGCTACTCTTTACCCATCTGCCATTCTCATGTCTCTCCTCTTTCCAAAAGTCTCTCCCCCCAAAAGTCTGTCTCTCTAGTCTCTTGTTCCTTTCCCGTTTTATCTCTCTTTTTTCTTCCTAAAAGTCAAAGGCTCCAATTTCCCTCTATAAACCATCTAGGTGATACATCTCTCCCTCCTGGGGGTTGCAACAAAGTAAAAGCACCCTTCCTGTTTAGGTCTCTTTTACCTCTGTGTTGTTAAGACACAGCTAATGGCATCAGTGCCTAAATTTTAATACTGTCCATATTGGGGTCCCAGCTTCAATATTACCCATATTGGGGTCCTGGCTTCAAAAGCAGAAAGGCCACATAGACTAATGCTTCTTTAATGAGTTATCATTGTTCACTGCACAAATCAACTAGGCACTGACCAGCTGAACCTGAGACTGTCATTCTAGATGGTAAGTAACTGAGTCACTTGGTTATAAGATGAAGAGAGTTTCTGAACAAAGAAATACATTTTCTCTTTGGACATATGGAACCTTCCCCTTCAGACTGTTCTAACGCATATATATGACAGTACCTAGGAATGAAAGTACTCATTGTTGCCTATGGATTAAAATTGCCAGTAAGCATCTCAAAGAAAATCTTTTGACCTCACAACAATCTATATCCCTACCACCTCTTATGAAGGACTATAGCTAAATAAGATGGTTTCACCAAACAAGTTCCCTAATAATTTCAAAACATTATGTATAAATCCTAGAGAACAATCTGAATTTTTCAGATTTTTTTACCCTATTATAGGGTAAATGAGTTTTCAGGGATTTTCATACCTTCCTCCATTATTCTCTATGACAAGCACCTATGGTCCTGCACCCTCTCCACAATTGTACACACCTGGCCCAATGGATGTGTGTGCACATAAGTGTGCACATCTGGACCAGAAGGGAAAAATTCAAGGGAACATCAGAGAGACTCGAGTGGCTGGTTCTTTGCCAGTTGTTTTCTCTTGTTCATCATTAAAATCCTGTGAAGATGCTACTAAGGACTCTGAAATTCTTTAAGTTGCTAGAACTGATGATGAACTCAGATTGGAATGGTTGCAAAACACCTATGTATGTGATTTTTGGCATAATGAAAGAAGCCATTTTGTTTTGTTATCCTCTAATCCTTATAGTGAAAGACACACAATACACACACACGTAATTTTTAAAGATCTAACTTAAGGTAGAGATTTCAATCACTTCAAATTGAATCTCCTCAACAAATTTGACCAGTTTTTTGTTATAATTGCCTGTCTTAAACTGAGTTGATTAGTAGTGAACCTATATAACTTGATTTAAACATACTTTGAAATTCCATTTATAAACTATTGAGCCGAAAGCAAATATAGG
>PVHY01033376.1:0-11112 GCA_004024945.1 Uropsilus gracilis
GCACATCTGCCGAACTCATCAAAGGTTACAATTTAATGGATGCAGTTTTTTTATATGGAAATTGTACCTCAATTAAGCTGATTAAAAAATAAAATTCAGGGCATCAAGGGGTGTCTTTTAGGAGTTTTAAAGAGAGGCATAAGCATTTTGATGGAATGAGTTTCCCTTCACTTTGATTGGAATGACATTAAATTGTAGGTGAGTCCTTGGGGAATCGGTTTCCACAGCAAGTTTTTCCATGTAGGCCATAGTAGGTCTTTTTCTTTGTTCTGGGACAGCGTCAGCTGCATTTATTAAAGATTGGATAGAGTTTGCTCATAAATTAGTATGGGCTGGGTGCCTAGGGAGGAGGTGGGTGGTGGCCAGGAGGGCAGGGGTGTTCTCCCTGTCATTAACAAGGGTGGAGTTTGGACTCAAACAGTCATTCCCCATCACCCTTTAGCTGATCACTTTCAGAACAGTCTCAAGATTAATCTCAAACTGATCAGTCATTTTTAGATGATTCAGGCTTTTCAGTCAAAAATTTACGTGAGTGAGGCACTGTCCTTTTCCAATGGGGGAGGAAAGCCACAGAGATGCCAGGGGTTGCGGCCCCCTGGCAGAACTGAAAACCACAACAGAGGAGATGAGGTAGGGAACCACCTGCTGGAGTCTGTTCCTCCAGGGAACTTCAGCATTCCCAACGCCAGATGCCAGAACTATAAGCCTCAGAAACAACATGATGGGATAGACATCAGAACAGAGGAGACAGCCAGTGTGAATGAGGAGGCAAGGAACCAGTGAGCACAGGGCTCTGGAGAAAAGGAGACCGTCTCCTCCACCACAGGAAGTACCGCAATCGAGGAGCCTGTAGAACCACGCCACACACCTGTCCTACAAGGTTCCTAAGTGCTCAGCCTGGCTGCCTGGCTCACAGTTCCTCCTGGAGATCTGAGCAACATGGCCTACTGCACCCCAGGAGCGCAGGGCCTCCCTGCGCTGACTCCAGAGAAGGAAAAGGCCTGACTCCAGAGAAGGAAAGGAGGAGATCAGTGGGCCAAACATCTTGTAGCAAGAGAGGAGCTGGAGTAACCTGGTGGGGGAGGAGGGGAGGGAGAGTGTGGTGATGGTAAATGGTGCATCATTGATGGGAGGGCCATACCCGAGGGGAACAATAACTCTGCAAAGATGACCGATGTTCTAAGAAAATTAAATATTAAAATAAAAAAAATTACATGCACAGAACTTGTCCCAAATGGTGACAGCTCCCCAATACCAGCATTGTTTTCTCTCTTTTTTATAGGCCACTTGAAGATTTTCCAGACCACAGCCAGGCTGCTTGGCAGCTGAAAAGTATCAGGGAGTAACCATACCAAGGGCAACTCTCAACCAAGGAAAGAAGGAAAGTATCCCATGGAAACTCTGCCAGCCTCCCAAGCCTTGGAGGACCCTGAATATATCTATAGGGCAGCTCAGAGAGTCTGCCTCCCTCCGCATGCCCTCCTGCTTCCAGAAATTATCTCCCCCAAAAGGGGGCCTTTTTTTTAACACCCAAGTCCTTGTCTCAGCGTTAACTGTGTATTATTTCCCTAAGTTTATTATAAAACATACATAAGATACACATCCTAAAAGGATAAGAGATAAAATAAACAATATTTTAAATAACTTATTTATTAACAACACAATCTTTTTTGCTCTCATCCAAATATTAATTATGATATTCTTAGCAAGCAGCAATGTGATTAAATGTGCTTCATTATTTTTAAAATCTTGATTAACACTTTGTGATGCAGTAATTTGGAAGCCTGGTTCTCAGTTCATTTTATTTTGGTACTTGGTTTAATGTTTTTGATAACTGTAAAGACATGCAGATTCAAACAGATAACAGGCATTGCTAAATCACAAGCCTGTTCTTCAACTCCTTCCACACCACAGGGTGCAGTTTCTTTTCCAATCTGCTAACAAACTCATCTCCCCCAACGGCCAGTGCTCTTGTTCATGGTTGGGAAAGAGTTGCGTTTCTATGTTTTCAACGAATAGCATCAAAATTCATACATGTTCTACATGTTAGAGGATTTTAACTCTGTCTCAACAGGCATGCATATCAGCCAAAACTCACAGATGGGTGCCTTTTCAGGTGGGTTGATCCTATTCAGAAAACTGAGAGGTTCAGATGGCTTGATGATATCTTCATGCTAACAAATAAGCTTTCAGAGTGTTCTAGAGACACTCTGGGTTGCTACAGCTTCAAGCCATTGCCTAGAAGGCTCTCTTCTGTCTTCGGAGAAGCTGAATTATTCTGCTTTGAGCCCTAAGGCCTTGCAAAGCAAAGATAAGGAAGAGCTGTTGGGGGAACCCAGGGCAGAAGTAAGTCACCTGTCAAGCGTGTCTCCTACAAGCGTGCTTACTCTTAGTGATGTCAGCCTGATCCGCCTCTGGCTGCTGGTTGGCCTCCCAAGTGTTACAAGGCCTCGGGTGGAAAGGCAGGCCCCCAGGCTGTGTGGAGAAGAGCTCCAAGAAGGAGACAGGAGGCACAGGACCACTGCTGAGTGCTCAGCTCTCCACCCACAAAACAGAGCTGAAGGTGGCACCTACATCCCCTCCCCACTGTCCTTCCCTGTCTTCTGGCAGGAAGTCCACTTCCTTGGGAGGCAGAACCATCTGGGGACACAGACTGCCAGTCAGGGAGCGGTGAGAGCACCTCTGCTAGGTTTGAAATGGCTCCCTGGTCTCACCTGCAGACTCTCTCCCCCCCACCACACTCCCTAGCTAAACTCTCTTCTTGACAACAATGAAAATACAGCCCTGGTCTGGCTGTTTGCAGGAGGGAAGAAGCCTGGCCCAGCCACCAGCTTTGGACCTGAAGAGGTGGCAGGAGCTGGTCTGCGTGGTACAACTACTGCGTGGTACTACTATGTCTATTTCGTAGATAAGGACTCCAAGGCTGAGTTGCTTGTCTGAAACAGCAGTGGCTGTGTCTCCCAAGGAGCCCCATGGTGGGAGGCAGGACCCAGGATAATGCGATGTTGAGTAAAGTAACCTGAAAGACACGTGGGACTCCCAGCGCCTGGGCAGACACAGATTAAATTAACCTTCGCACCCACAGGATAAGAAAAAAATTCAAGTCTAATAATACCATGTGCTGGGAGCATGTGGGGAAACCCTCAGTATCAGCTGAGAATGTCAGCTTGGCAGTAAGAGCAGAGGCTGATGCCACTGCACATCCAGTTGCACCAGCCTGGAGAATCGAGACAGACGGCTTTCTACCTCTACTACTTTTTGTTTCTTTGAAAAATGATGCTTGAAAGGCCGGGCACGGTGGCTCATGCCTGTAAGCTTCAGCTTCTGAAGCAGCCGGGGCTAGGGATCGTGGTTCGAGTCCCGCCTGGGGCCCGTAGCGAGACCTAGTTCCAAAAAAATAGCTGGGTGTGGTGGCGCGCGCCTGTCATCCCAGCTACCTGGAAAGCTGAGGCTGGGGATGGCTTGAGTCTGTGGTACCCCGGGCAACGTGAGCCTGCGGTTCCTCGGGCAAAAATAGTGAGACCTAGTCTCAAAAAAAAGAAAAGAAAAGAAAAATGATGCTTGAGGCAGAAACAAGCACATCAACTGGCATTTATCACTTTGTATCATTTTTGGATTTTAAAAGTTACCCAGCAGCACCTGGGGTTGAACAAAAGTCCAGCTCAGCCTGGTTGGGGCAGTACCAGTACATGCTGGCCCAAAGCTATATCAGCACTTCAGGAAACTGGGGCGGGGCGTCAGAACCTCAAAACCTCAGGGAAGTTTTGTCCGAAGTTATCCACCAGCCAGTCCCTCCTGGTGGTGCCAGGTGGCTGAAAGGACTGGCAGCTCCTTACCTGCCCTTAGGTGCTCTTGGTCCGATTGGGGACCTGCAGCCAGTCCTGTACCCTGGTCAAGGGCATCACCATGGCAACTAGACATGCCTGGCTTGAGCACTGTGCCCACGTGCTGTGCAAGAAGTCTCACGGCTGAGCTGCAAATCCCGCAACTCATCTTTGGCTGAAGGTTTTAGTTTCTGTTAAAATCCTCTGTCTCGGCTGCCCAGGCCTGTCTCTGCTCCTGCCTCCACTTACAGAGAGATTCCGCTGAGCTGGGAGGAGCTGGGACAGTCTTCAAGGAAGATGTGGCAGAGGAGTTGGGCTTTGAGAAGAAAGCTACTTCGATGGAGATTCTAGAGGATGTGAAAAGTTGGGGGGGGGAACAGTGAGGGGCTGGCAGATGGAGGGCTGTAGCTAGAGCTGCAGAGGTGAGCTGAGGCCAGACCCTGAGTGCCGCAACGGCCAGGCAATTTGGTGGGAAGGCGCTTGCCAGAAGGAGCTTGAGTTCTCTGTACCAGTCTGGCAGGAGAACTCAGGACAGTGTATCAGCCCTGGTGAGTCTATGACTAGATGAGCCGATGCTGGGCCAGGACCTTGGATGTCTACACCATGTCCCCCCTCCCACAGGCGACTATATTCTTTCCACCTCTCATCACCAAGGGGCACCCAAGGGGAAGACAGCCTAGGGGACCTTGGAGAAGTCTCCACCTCCTCTGGCACGTCCCTCCCTTCCTGCCCAAGCTGCAGGAGCCTGAAGGCCAAGTCCGCCTATGGGTGCACACCTTGCACCAGGCCTGCAAGGCTCCGAGAGTCTCCATCTAGGATTCGTGACACAACAGGAACCAGCATGGGGGAGGGGTCGAGGGAGCTGACCACTCACAGAAGGTGAAGTTCAGACACAGCGGGTTGGAGCTCAGGAGACATCCCAGGGCCTGTCCCTCTTCTCTGTGCTGGTTTCCATCCCAGGCAGGCTCTCCCCGTGTGGTGACCCCAACCCCTCCTCCAGGATACCCCAGCAGGAAAATGCTTCCTTTTCCTGATGTTTCCAGCAAAAATCCCAGGATTGTACCTTGATGCTCACCTGGGAGGAGGTGGGTGTACCACACCGAGCAGAGGGGTGTAGGTATAGGTGGGTGTGTCTACTCCTAACCGCAGGAGTAGGGGGTGGAAGGTAAGCCTGGGTCCTATGCCATGGCTGTGAACCCAGGGGAAGGAGCAAACCTACAACTTAGAGGCTGCAGGTAGAGGCAGAGGCCTCTTCAAAGGAAATAGAGAGGCCATTGTGCGGAGCAGGAGCATGCAAAGGATACCACAGTGTCTGCCCCCTTCCTGTGTTCTCTGAGCCTCTGAGGCCAGCAAAGGGCCTGGGGTATATTCATGCTTGGGAAGGACAGGTAGATAGAGGGAAGGTAGAGGGAAGGAGGAGGGAGAGAGGAGGGAGAGAAGGAGGGCAGAGAGAGAAGGAAGGAGGAAAATGGGAGAAGGGAGAGAAGGAAGGCAGAGAGAGAAGGAAGGAGGAAAAAGGGAGGAGAGAGAAGGGAGAGGGAGGAGGGAGAAGGGAGGAAGGAGGAGGGAGAAAGGAGGAAGGAGGAGGGAGAAGGGAGGAGGGAGGAGGGAGAATGGAGGTGGGAGGAGGGAGGAGGGCAGTTAAGACTTCCCTTATTCCCTCTGGCAGTCTGCTTGGGATGTTTGGCCAGAGCTAGGCCAAAGCCACAAGGCTGCTGTCTAGGTTCTGCCTCCCGCAGTGAGCGTGCAGTGTCCTGCAGCGAACCAGAGGGAAACGGCAAGAAGGGCTCCAGACTACACCCCCGAATAGGACAGTAGCCTGTAAACAGTGAGCCCTGACACCTCCCTAAAGAAAGGGGCCCTGGGACTTCCTAGCAGTGAATTGCCACGCAGGCCTGTGGAGGCCGCATTCAGGGACCAGGGGGGCTGACTGGAAATGGAGGAGGATGGTGACTTTACCAGGAGATTCCCAGATCCCTGCAGCCCATCCACTTCGGCCCATGCCAGTTGGGCTCTTCCGCCAAGACCCCTAGAAGACCAAGGCCCAGGACTGCGCAGATCCTTCTGCCCCCACCTCCAGTCTCAGCAGTGAGAAGAGGAAGTTCACAGCATGCCCTGCGCTTTCCTATCTGGCTTTGGTCCTGGGGGAGGAGGAAGACACCTTGGAGAGCAAAACCCCAGCCCACAAAAACTCCACCCGACCACCTCTCCCTCCACCAGCTTTTTTTGGTCTGGGAGATCCGAACCTCCCTTTCCATCAAGTCCTGAAGAAGTCAGAAAACAAAAGATGAAAAAGTCTCTAAATACGATAGTGAAACGCTGGGTCATGAATATGGTAAGTCATCTTATTAGAATTTGCTGATTGATTGATTATAGACTCGCTAATCTCCTGGATTTGAATGTAACAGAATATGTGAAAACTTGTGAATTCCAGTCAAATATTGTAGGCCACTACTGAACTTGTTTTCTTTAAAGTGACTTAGCCAATAATTTTTGCCTTTAAATTCTGCATGAATATTTCATAAATATCCCATACATTTAATATTTTAACAATTTTACATCATATCTACAGTACTTTAGTACCTGACTTGTATATTTATGTGACTATTGTTAGAAGTGACTAATTGGGTTTGATTAGCTCCATCATTAATATTCTGTCCATAATTTAACATGCTTCAATAAAATACCCTAAAGCAGTGTAATGATTAGATTTCAGGAATATGTGTTTTGCAATTAAGTTCCTCTTGATTTTGATATGCAGATGAAGAAATGGTGGTCTCATTTAAAAAAAAAAAACTGCCCTTATTAACTCAGCAGTATACTCTGAAGATTAGGTAAGAAATCCAAGATTTTCTCTTTGTATATGCTAGTTAAAATGTATTTCAATCAAGCCTATGTGGGCAAATCAGATTTGATTAGTTTAAGTTCACAGTCATTCTATCTAAATGAATAATGTGTCACCTAACATTGCAAAAATTTGATTAATAGTTTATCAGTTAATTAAAAACGGGGTTTAATTTTTCTTTTTTAGGAAAATGCAAGGTAGATATTCCTTGTGTTCATCATAAATGCAAATTATTTCAGCTTGAATCTATTGTTCCTTTTTTGCTTCATAGCCAACTGGCAAGAAAAATAAAGCTCTTAGAAATCTCTCTGGAAAGGAGTAGAGAAACTTTCTTGGCTCCCACGGGGCTGTTGCCGCATCCTGGCAGCTGAGTTGCTCCGGCTGGAGTCACTTCTCCAGGCATCTCCCCTTGTCCCCCTCACCCCTCTCGCCCACACCCGGAACTGAACTTTGTCATCCTGTTCAGTTCAGTTCATCTATGGGGCAAGAACGATTTTTCCCAGGAACCTCAGACCAGAGCTGAAGAGCCCCCCAGCTTGATCTCTACCTCCCTGGAGCAAGCTGTTCACACCAGCTGTTGGAACACTAGGCCACCCCCTTGCAGGGAGTGTCCCCATCATTGAAAGACTCCTGGGCAGACCGAGCAAAGCATGATTCTTCCAGGCTCTGTGAGGGAGGCACCTCGATGCAGGCCAGGGAAGGCTGCCAGTTGGCGAGGGTGAAGCAGGCGAATGAGCAGGCATGCCCACTGCTGCTAGGTCCTGCACAGAACAGGGCTCACCATCCCGCCGGTAAAGGAGCCAGGCTACCACTGCACCAGTTCTTGTCGTTGACAGAATCTGCTTCTCGGAGACTAACCCTGGCACTCCCCACCTGCCCTGCACAAAGGCAGAGCTCACTCCTGGAACCCCAGCTGGTCCCCAAGCAGGGTACCCCATTACCTGAAGGAGGACGCTGAGGGAGCAGGGTCTGGTGCTCACATCCCACTCTGAGCAATTCTCCCACATCTACTTGTAGCTGTGGGAGGACCTGTCATCAGCACTGACGGAACAACAGCTGCTTAGTGGAGCGCACCCTGACCCCGCACAGCGGGATGTGCCTTGTAGCAGCAGCTGTCAACACACGCGGCCAGGTCCCTGCTTTCAGGGTCTTGCAGGAGACTGACACAGATGTGTCAAAGAGGGGAAGACTGATCCATGAGGGTGTCTCAGAGGAGGTGATCTTAAGCTAAGACTTGAAGGGTGAGAAGCACCTGCTGTATAAAGATCGAGGAGGCTAAGAACAAGGGTCGAGGTTCCAAGGCAGGTTGCAGAGTTTTTTCTGGGCGAAGACCAAGAGAAAGTGTCTGTGGCCAGAGCGCAGGCAGGAGCAGGTGCAGCAAAGCAGAAGTCAGGTTGGAAGATAGGCTGGGGGCTACTTCCACCCCTCTTGCTTTTCCCCTAAATGCCCAAAGTCGGGTCTGCTGGGGGCAAGCGGAAGGAGCACCACTCAGGTCAGGCCACTGGCTTCCCTGAACATCAAGCAGACTTGCCCAGTGACCAGCAAGGGTTTCCTGGCCCCCCCTGGCTGTATTAAAGCCTTGACTTGCTTTATGTAAATGTATTTGGTTTACCCTAATTTCTGCTCTGGCATTTTTTCATGATGGAATATGCTGGAGGCTTGGAACAGTGGAAGTGGCTCAGACTCCCCCTCACTTTTGAGAACCCAGGTCTTGAGGGCAAGGCTCATGCTCTAGAGAACACTTGGGGGTGAGAGGAGGACTCGGGGTGTCTGGGCCTCCTTGGAGAAGACAACGGCTGAGGCAGCTCTGTGGAGTTGGGCACGTCAGCGACTTTGCAGGGACCCCCTCCTCCCTGTCCACCCCTTCCCCCCTCACGTGTGCTTAGGGACCCTTGTCGCCTTCTCCCACCCACCCTGAAGTCAAAGCAGCAGCCTCTGGTGGAGCATTCACACCCAGGCAGCAGGGAGCAGCTACTGTTCCCCTTCGATGAGCATATCGGGGTAAAGAGGCTCCCTGAGTGGGTAAGTTGGGGCTCCGGCCAGGCCCTGGCAAGCACCTGTCTCCTATGCTCTCTGAAACGTCTCAGCTTCCCGTGAGAGCCAGGGTTTCTCTCTTCAGATGTTCTCTAAACACACTGGGAACCAACCCCAATAGCAGGCAAGCACAGGAAGGATGTGAGCGTTTTGAAACCCAGTCTCCGTGGGCCCCCATGCATGTCTGCGGGCAGTTGTGCTTTTCAGAGCAAGTGTTCTCACCTAAAACTACACCAAGCAACGAACCCCAAATGCGATGCTCCAGATGTTCATAGTCTAAACTACTTCTTCCTGGAAAAGAACTATCTGGAAAGATGGACTGGACCAACTTGGACCTGGGCTCTGGTGCTGCACTGAGCAGCCAGTCCTACCAGAGCCGGTCAGCATCATCAGACTCGGAACTGGAGCTCCAAGACCTGGCTGGGTCTAGGCGGCCGCTGCTGGGAGGCAGCACCTTGATCCAGTCCATGTTTGCAGGAGGGGCTTGTGAGTGGCTAGTCTGTCCCCTCCTAGACAGCACAGGGGGCAGAGGAAGCACTGTCCCCACAGAGCCATCCCAGGTAGCTGGTCAGGAAGAGGGAGCAGAAGGTGGGGGGGGGGGGGGGTGCTGGCGGGGGGGGGTGTAGGGAGCTTGGGAAAGTCAGCAGATAGTCTGGCATTTCCACAAACACTGGTGAAGTCCTGAGCCGTTCACACATCACCCCACAAATGCCCTTTGAGCTGCCCAGTGCCAGAGCTTCAGCAGGGAGGCAGGAAGAGGAGGTCCCGAGGAGCCAGGCCCCTGCCTCCAGCAGCAGGAAGACCCTATCTAGCTGACACCCTATCTAGCTGACACTCAGGGGGGCAGTTGCTCCCTGCTTCCCAGGATACCAGGAGCTGTGGAGGTGACAGAGCCCCTGTGGGACTTGGGTGGCCAAACCAGGTGCCACATTGTGGTGAGCACTCCCGGAGGCCCAGAGACCCTGTCCCCAGTTTCTCCCCGGGGGTCAGGGGACCACGGGCCTGTTTCACAGGTGCAGGAAGGAGCGTGGGAGAGGCCGAGGGATTTGCCCACCTGCTCACTGCTCCCTGGCAAAGCTGGGGTTCAAAGCAATGCCGAATGCCCTGTAACCCACCCCCTGCCTGTTCAGGGACTCTGGGGAGAGCAAGCAGTTAGGAGCCACACAGGGACCCCGAGGCGGAGTCCTGAGTGAAGTGCCAGGTCCTTGCTGGATGGAGTCACACTGTGTTGATCCCAGCAGGCCACTGGGTTCCCTGCTGGTCCCACTTGCCCCAGAGCTGAAACTGGACACAGTGCGAGAACCCTGCCTGGATGCCTGAGCCACCTGCTGTGGGTGAGGGGAGTATTACCACCACCCGGCCTGGTGCCCAAGGGCGTGCGTGGGACAGGGAGGGACACCCAGCCCGCCTCTGCTCGAGGGCCTGACTCCCCGCTGGGCAAGCTGGAGTCTGAGGGCAGAGCAGGAGAGGAAGGTGATCAAACAGGGGTACAAGTCCTCATTCTCTCACTTCTGCGGTTTTCTTAAATCCCCTGTTCATAGCTACAATAGTTCAGCCAATGACCACACCTACCCAGCAGGCTCCGCGCCTCCTCCCCAGAGCTCTGTCATGGCTGTCTGCTCCGCTCTGGGGACAATGCAGGCCCAGCCGCCCAGTCTCTGGAGTCTAGGGCCCCATCTCATTCCATCCCATAAGGAGGCTGAGCCTCTGGGAGCAGCTTTGGGTCCACTCAGCCAGTCTCCGTTTCTTGGGGACCCACCGTGTGCCACCCCTGCCTTAGTGCTGGTGCACCTTGGGGCAAAATCAGTCAAGGTTTCTGTCTTTTGAGAACTGACCAGTCCCTGAAGAGATAGCAGTGAGTCCAGTCAAAGCAAGACAGTGTCCAGGGTGCTATCGCTGTGAAGGAAAGGAGCGGGCACCCTGACGGGTGACAACTGATGCTGCTGAGGAAGGGCGGAGTCAGGAAGCCTCCACCTAGAGTGTGCACGCCACGTGCCTGCGGGACCTCAAGGTTCGGTGAACATGTGAAGGGAATGGCAGGAAAGGGGCCAGCAGAGAGGAAAGAGGTTCAGAGGGAGTGGACACCAGACCGAGGGCCTGGTCTGCAACAGGCTCCGCTCTCCAGCAGCGCCCAGCCGGGGTCCAGCACGCAGGGGCAGCGTGTCCCACACACAGGGTTCTGAGCATGGCCAGGGGGGCTCAGATCAGGCCGGGGTGGGAGCGCACAGCTGATGGACGCTGTGGTGTCGTAAGCTGGTCACTCTGGGTGCAGAGCAGGAAATGAGGGAGTCGCAAGATGCCTTGAGCTGTGGTGGCGGTGACCCTGGACAGGCAGAGACAGCTGAGAGCCAGGCAGGCTTTGTGCCCTGGGCCCTGCCTCCTCTGGAGCCTGAGAGTACGGGGTTGGGG
>PVHY01033377.1:0-11176 GCA_004024945.1 Uropsilus gracilis
AGGAAGGAAGGAAGGAAGGAAGGAAGGAAGGAAGGAAGGAAGGAAGGAAGGAAGGAAGGGATATTAACAACTGAAATGAAATCAGGCAAAGATACTTTAAACCTTTAATTAAAATATTTTCTCTGACTGATCTGAAATACCTAAAGTAATTTAAAAAGCATTGCTTTTCATAATATGGAAAGCTATTCAAAGGTTACCGTAAGAGAAATGTAAATTAAAACCAATTCTAAAACCCCTTAGAATCTCTCTCATATTAACAAAGATGAAAGGGTGGAAAAGATTGAACAATACAAAATACAAATACACTGCTAGCCAGTAAGAAAAGGCATATTCTCAATGTACTGATGAGACAACAAATTTGTACAAATTTGTTGGAAGATAATTCAACAACTCTGTATTTGTTTTCAATGTTCCTTATGATATATCTGAAAATTTCAAAGTGAAGTTAGCATTCATCAGACCTCACTGGAGAGTTCTAGAATAAGAAACAAAAGTATTAAAAGAGATACTCTTACCCTAAGCTTCCAGAGTCCTATACAGAAAGACAACAAATGTACACTACAAATTTTCTATCTTGGTTTTTTCTTTTTTTTTGGGGGGGAGGGGACCAGGTCTCCCTATTTTTGTCCATGGAATCACAGGCTCACATGGCCCGGGGTACCACAGACTTAAGCAATCCCCAGTCTCAGCTTCCCAAGTAGCTGGGACTATAGGAGTGTACCACCATGCCTAGCTATTTTTTTTTGGGACTAGGTCTTACTATGTTGCCCCAGGCGATCCCCAGTCCCAGGCACATTCCATAAGCTGCCACTTATAGGCACGCACCACTGTGCCCGGCTTCATGTTCTATCTTGTTGACCTTTTAAAAACCTTTGGTCTTTTAGACAGTAAATGAGGTCTTCTTTGAGGACTTATTTATTAATAAATCTTCCACCTCCTCTGGCAATCTGACAGCACTCTTTCACTCAAAGGCAATACTTACAGTCTTGTCAAAGGGACCTGCACAAAATGTAATGCTCAAATTTGCTATCTCTAATATTCTCTTCTCATCCCTCATCTATGTATATAGAAAAATATAACCTCATTAAAATAAACAATAGGGCTGGGTGTGGTGGTTCATGCCTTTAATCCCAGCCTAAGAAGGGAGGCTGAGACTAGGAATTGCTTGAGTCCACTGGTTCAAGACCTACCGGGGCAACATAGTTGAGACCTAGTCTCGAAAAAGAGCTGGGCATGGTGGCACATGCCTGTAATCCCAGCTACCTGGGAGATGAGGCTGGGGATCACTTGAGATCACTATTTTTGCCCATGGTACCCCAAGCAATGTGAGTCCGCAGGCAACATAGCGAAACCTAGTCCCCCAAAAATAAAATAAACAATAGATCCTAGAAAATGAGATTAACTCCTAGAAAAGTGGAATGAAGGGCTTCAGAAACAAACCCCAAAATGGCAAAACAAAATATACTGAGCTGGAACAAACAGCAGACAATATAGCAGAACAGAGAGTGTTGAGAAAATACCTACTAAAGTAAATTAGGAGAGTAAGGGGCTTTGTTTAATGATAAGATCCAAAGTCACCACTAAAAGGAGAGGCTAGTGTGTCACACCCCAAATGGGTGGCAAATAGCCTAAAGGTAACAAGCTTTAAAACTGGTAAGTACATATGAGAGGGAGATCAGTAGACTAAAACTACATTCCACTAGAGATAGCCACAGGGACTTTGGGATAAGACAATATGGTTTGGATTCTTGTCTTTTTTTTTTTTTTTTTTTTGAGGCTAGGTCTTGCTATGTTGCCCGGGATACCCCGGACTCAAGTGATCTCTAGCCTCAGCCTCCCAGGTAGCTGGGATTACAGGCACACACTACCACACCCAGTTATTTTTTGAGACTAGAACTTGCTATGTTGCCAAGGACAGGTCTCAAACCCACGGACTCAAATGATTCCCAGTCTCAGCCTCCCGTCCTAGGCTTGGGATTAAAGCTGTGCACTACCACAGATGGCATCTTGCTATTTTTTAAATAAAAAGGCTAGATGACAAAAAGCAAAAATTAAAATGTCATTAAAATGGATAATTCTTCACAAGAATATCAAAACCATCTTTGTGCTAGATTTTTTTATTAGATTATTTTGTTCTTTAGGTCACAACCTCTGTTAAGTGTTCTTTTTTCTTTTCCTCTCTCCTCCCTCTGGTGTCCCTTCCATTCTCTCAAACCCACTTTTTGTTATTTATTAATTGTGTTAAGTCCATTAGTCTCTTTCCTATGGTGGTTTCTTTTTACTGAGTGAGGGGCTGTGTTGTTAGATCCAGGTGAGCCTTGCTGTTAGGTTTTCAGTCTTTTTTGTTGTTGTTGTTGTTGTTGCTGTTGTTATTGAGACTAGGTCTCGCTATTTTTGCCCGTGAAACCGCTTCATAGGCTGAAGCTTACGGGCACAAGTCACCATGCCCGGCCTAGGTTTTCAGTCTTAAGTTTGCGTTGGGTGGCCAGGTTGTATTTATTTGTGATTTGTTCATGTTTTCTTGCTGCAGGCCATCTTCTCCAAACCCATCTCCATTGCTTTGCTGCTTTTCTTTATGGCTCTGGTGTCAGATTTAGGGGGTCTCGCCCCCAGTCAGTGTTGGTCAAGAAGTTTCTCTGTGATTACAGGCATCTGCAAATGGCCTTTGAAGATCATCTCCTCTGCTTCAATGTGCAGTTTCAATGTGGGGCCAATTACCCCACCTTTGGCCGTCCTCTCCTCTCCCGTAGTGAGGGGAGGGTGTGTTGCTCTCCTTGGAAGCATCTCCAAAATGGAGTCCCGGATCTTCTTGGCCCAGCAAGCGCACAAGTGCACATGGTGACATCGTGTCTCTACAGTTGTTTTTCGTCTCACATGCACTAGTCCTCTTGGATGTCCATATGCTGTGTCCAGCTCAGGCCTGTGGGCTGGACTTTTTGCATGGTTCCTTACCCATTCTATGTTGGGGTTGGTGTTGTGCATATTCTTGGTCCTCTGAAGTTTAGCTGGAGTAAGAGAGACATGGAAGGAGCTTCCTTCCCCTCCATCTCTTGCCTGCACACCAAACCTCCCAGCGCGGGGGCAGGCCCAGTAGGCCTGCCCTGCACCTTCCTATGCTCCCTCTGGGTTAGGGGTCGGGGGCAAAATGGCACTGCCGAGCTGAGCTGCAACCAGTTCCGCAACCACCTGCTGGTGGGTGAGGGCTGTTCCCCTACCCCATCCCTCCTCCTGGGTCCATCCAGATGGGGGGACTCACCCGAGAAGCCTGACCCCCCCCTTGCTCCCTGCTGGCAAGGGAGTCCCGAGGGCCAGGGGCCCGGGCTGAGCAGGCAGTCAGATGGCTCTCTTTGTGTTAGATTTACTCTAGCACTTCTCATGGTGAGGCATTAGGACAATATAGAGTACAGTTCTAAAATGTAGACTCTCAACTTTCACACCAAACTTAGTAGACATGTCCATGAAGCCTGGTCATTCATATTTTAAATGAACTGAAGTTATTCCTACCTTGAAAGTCAATGCTATCAACCCTTTCCAGCAACACCGTAAAAAAATTTTTTTTTCTTAACCTGGAGAGACTTAGAAGGGGGGAATAAAATATGAATAACCAAGTTTAAAAGTAGAAAAAGTGATTGAAGATCCTAAGACAAATCCCAAACTTAATTTTTTTAGCCTAGTTCACCAAAGTCAAATAAAACTAATAAAATACAATTTATTTTCAATCAATAGTAACTTAGGAAGATGTAAAACATGATTACAATGTAAGTCTGTTTAGAACTATAAGAATCCACCGAGTACGGTGGTACGCGTCTATAATCCAAATGCTGGGAGGCAGAGAGGCCAGGGATTGCTTGGGTTTGTGGGTTGGTTCAAGATTACCCCAGCAATACAGTGAGACTTAGTCTCGAAAAAAGCGGGGGCACAGTGGTGGGCACCTGTAATTTCAGCTACCTTGGAGGCTGAGGCTGGGGATCACTTGAGTCTGCAGGATCAGGACTATCCCAGGCAACATAGTGAGACCTAGTCTCAAAAAATAAATAAGTAAATAAAATAGAACTGTAAGAATCCTCTTTCACTATAAAAGAGGGTTACTGATATTTACTTTTTTTTTTTTTTTTTTTTTAAGAGACTAGGTCTCACTATTGCCCAGGGTTGTCTCAAACCCATGAACTCAAGTGATGCCCAGCCTCAGCCTCAATCCCTCCAACTGGGATTACAAGCATGAGCCACCATGCCTGGCTACTTTTGTTATTTAGTGGAACTTAGTTAACATTTACTCTCTCAGAAAAATAATTTTGGATTCATACTATATTTCAAAGTTACCATATTTGATATCTTTAATGTATCTATAACTACACCTGAAGTTAAACCTAAATTAAACCTTTGTTGAAAAAACAAATATGGCACTCATTTCTGACTATTCAGAGACATCCAGAGAGATCAAGTTCAAACATTCTTATTCTAGAATCTTAGCATGTATGGTCTAGTCATGTATATTCCAGTCTGTAACAGGTATTCCCATTCTATCTCATACATAAGATAGTCCAGCATGTTATCACTGGAAGCAAAAAGAAGCCAAATAAATAAAACACAGAACCAAAAAGACCCAAGAGGAAAAGAATTTGGTCATAAGGAGGAAACCAGGAAACTTTGAAGGTACAAATGGAGACCAAACACATGGTTCAGAGGAGTATGTTGGACATGGGGCAGTCAGAAGCACTGTCAAGATAACAGGTCACCATTCAGGTGTCCAAACATGTTGGTGGTTACTAAAATATTCACTGTCAGAGTAGAAGTGACCTAATTCCCTACAAGCATGTAACGGTGTAACAAGATAAGAAAAGGTGTTCTGTATTGGGCATCTCATACCTAAAAGGGGGTGATTTAAATACAGTCTGAGTAAAGGATATGAAAAAAAATTCTTATTCCTCACTTCTTTCAGCCTCTAACCCTATCCTTTACATATCTTTTTCTAGATCTGCTTTAAATTTAAGGAAACTTTTTTTCCCTCTAAATCTCACTAAATTCTTTTAGATAGAATTTTTATCACATATTTCACTGTGCTAGGATGTATGAGGTGACTTCCAAAACATGTGACCTAGAAAAAGTGTCGTTCCACTTTAAGATTCTGCCCTCACAAGTCTAGGTCAGAACTTAGAATACAGACTGAACAAGAAAAAAAATATAGTAAATACCCCCCATCTATATGACTTAAGTCTGTATCTCCATTTACTATAAATAAGTCATTTACTTATTCATTGTGAATATTTGCATTTCCCAATCATAAAGTATTAGGATAACTTAATTTTTATATTAAAATACATAAATTACCTCAGTATTCACCTAGACAAATAACGATATAAATCCCACACGGTTAATCCAACTAAAACCTTCAAACAACTTCAAGTCAATATACTCCAGCACCCTCCCCTGCACTAAACTCCACCCAAGGAACTGATTTCCCCTCCACCCATGAACTAAAAATATTACCACTAACCATTCACTAGTCTTAGCAGCTAAACTTTCCAAACAGAGATAGAAACCACAGAGTTCAGAAAATAAATAAATAAATAAATCACAAAGAGAGACCTCTAGGAAAGGGTGACAGAAAAAAGCAAAACGGCATGAATGACAGCACTGATACTCATCCGAGCTCCACCAATTCCTAAGCACCTGTACTCCTCTGAGCCAGTTTCCTATACTATGTGTGTCCTAAGGAAAGCAAACTGGATGACACACACTCTGAATACTTAAAACTGCTATCTTTTAAAACATTCTAAGTTCATAATACTCAAAAAATTCACAATATATATAATACAATATTATATACTGTAATAGGCAATGTCTACCTTAATGCACATCCATTATCAATATACAATCACATATGAAAAATAACCTGTTAAGTGCAATAATGGTTTGCTATTTTCCTTGGATACAGGCACAAAATCAATCAGAGTATAGGTAAACCTATTTTAGAATTAACCATAATGTGTTTACAGAAATCTCTAACAAAGAAGGAATAAATTTAACATTGAGGTGACTTACTAATCACATGTGAATGTGTACAAAAACTTACCATCCCTGTTCATTTTTGTACTTGTAAGCAGCCCCAAGAATGTGACACAAGGTACCTCCAGCTTTGAAATCCATGAAACATTTCGCCTAAAAACAATATAAGTTACATATAAGATAAAATTACTCACAAAAGGATTCTTAAGTTTTATATAGTCAAAAATACAAGCAGTTGCTAATCTAATAACCTCCTTAAAACATTTTATGATAACAAGCTAACCACCAAATTGAAGCACACAACTTCCGGCAGGGGGGAAGAGAGGGAGATGGTAGGGAGGATATGGGGGGGGTATGAATCCCTGGGATTACAAAGATGTGAGATTTATAAATAAATTTTAAAAAAAAAAACATTTTATGGAACAAAATGAAGTATAAAGAAATTTTTCTGAAACTGAATTAAAAATTTCTTCTGAATTTATCATACTACTTTCTAAGTAAACAGTCTGAAAAAAATCCTTATAAAACATAAAATGTTTTCAAAATGTTTCAAAAGGAAACAACGAACAAATTATAGATACACCACAAACTCTGATGGTAAATCTTGACTTCTAAAACCTAAATTTCAGTGAAAGAGTTTCCAACAATATGGTTTTCCTGTAGAATAAGAAATACTAGGTACTATTCACATAAGGCTGTTTTTCCCAACTTAGATACCTTACTAGAAGATATAAAAAAATTATCTAAACTTCTGTTGTAATATTTGGACAACTACTGAAACATTATGAATGCCATAAACTAAAAACTTATAGCTAAAATCTGCATAATTTAAAAGATTTGCACTTTCTGGATTACTGAAAGAGTTCAAATCAAATGGTGAATCAATTCCTCATTAAAGTAAAAACTTCTTATAAATGGAGCATCAAATAGGCTAGTGAGATGTATTTTTTCCTTTGAAAACTAGGATTACAAAATAATGAAAATAACTACATAGAAAATACTAAGGAGAGAAAATAAAATGCTGCCTACCAGGGATAAGGTGAAGAAGAAATGGGAGTTGTTTAAGTTCAGTTTGGAAAATAAAAGGTTCTAGAGATAACTAGAAGTAATGGTTACAACAACCATGTATTTGATGTGACTGAATTCTACACTTAACAATTATTAAAATGATGCCTGTAAGCGACAGCCTAGGAAGCCGGGGCCGGGGCCAGGGATCACAGTTCGAGTCCCATTGGGGGCATATAGCGAGACCTAGTTCCAAAAAAATATAGCTGGGCGTGGTGGTGCATGTCTATAATCCCAGCTATAGGCTGGGAAGCTGAGGCTGGGGACTGCGTGAGTCTGTGGTAGCTAAGGCTGGGGACTGCGTGACTCTGTGGTACCCCAGGCATTGTGAACCTGTGGTTCCACAGGCAAAAATAGCAAGACCTACTCTCAAAATAAAAGAAAAAAAAATTATTAAAATGGTAAAATTTATGTTGTATATTTTACTAAAGTGAAAAAGAAATTAAAAATGTAAAAAAAATATTAAGAATCAAAATGAGCACTTCAAATTAATATGGCAAGTCAGCCTGGCTATGATCACTTTTAAACACAGTATTTCTGAGTTCCTAAATTTTGGAACACTTTTCCCAATATATCCTATATGTTGCATTATATATTCCTAAACAAATACATCTGGGTACAATTCTTGTCAATGAAATTATGTAAGTCATTACAATTTTGTAGTGGTAGCATCTTACATTAGAATAATGTGCTAGGTATATATACCTACTAGAGTAGAATGAGACTTAGTTTCACAAATTCTTCTCTGAACCCCCAGAGGGGGTTCAAGTCACATTCATACCACTATTTCACATATACAAAGACTATACTTTCAGGGATCATTTCTGTAGTTCGTTACTATTTCACATATACAAACCATTCAGCATAATACTGATGTGACTAAACCTCATAACAGATTTACCTGTACTTTAAATTCCTTGAGGACAGAAATAGTATCTTTCTAAAGTCTTTAATACCAATATATAGCAGAATGACTGTCAATGGAGGTAATCTATAAAATTTTCACAACAATTCAACTCTACTAAAATCATTTAACAATTCAGATTCACACTACTGAGAAATATATATTGAGAAGACCAGAACTTACAACTCATGTAAGTTAAGGGTAAGGCCAACTTCTCAAAAGATTATTTAACTTGAGCCATCATTACCTGTTATATACACACTAAGACAAAGTAACTTCTGTTAACCACCACAGGGACAAATGATGACTTAAGTATAAAACTGAGACTTTCAATTTTTCCAGTGGTAAGATCAAAATAAAATTGTAAAAGCTCCTGAATCTGTTAAGGTCTCCAGTTCCAGTAATAAATTGAAATAAGAAAAGTATCCTTAAAGATGTGGTAGAATAAAAATCAAAAAGGAAACTTCACATATGCCAAGGATTTTTAGAGTTTGCATGGACAATTTGGGACTGTAGTTCTCAGGGCAAGCTGAGTAACAGAATCACCCAGAAAAAAAGCAGTGGTTCTAAGTCAGGGGATGGAAAGCTGGGTCCTGCCCCAACCTGCTCACTCAACTCTTACCCCAACCACCTCAACACTGAAAGAAGCTTTGTCTGACACTGGATGTGGTTCAAAAACTAGAAGTACAGTTAAAGAGCAATTCTTCTTCATCACATATAGGATAACCTCAATAATAAAAAGGGTATCAAAAATTGAACTTTCCAAAGTCAGCAAGATCCTCTTCTTACATGAGTATCTACATGAGCAGTTGCTCACCACAATTAGAGACTCTGGGAGCTGGGGACAGATCTACAATGGACTGCTTCTATTCCCAGCTGTGTGATCACAATGATCTTGACAATCTTTTCAATCTCTGGCTAACTAAATTAGAAATTTAATCTAATCTTACTTGTTCTAAATATATGAACGTGATTTCATCCTAACTATAGTTAACATAAAATTCTGCTGAGCTGAATAAAAACTAAAAAATATTAAGCCTAACTACAATACTTTAAAGAGTTTTAAATTTGTGCCATTATTTCTTTGAATTATTCATTAAAAACAAGGTAGCATTACCAACTGGTAAAGAAAACAATGTTGGTGTGGACAAAATATACACATGTATAATGCCATGTTATAGTCTATAAGTGATTTTTCCAAAATGAGAGAGAAGTAAATACAGGAGCAAAAACTGAATATACCCAAAAAACCAAGAAAGTTCACAGGAAATGGCAAAATCTCACACCATGAAATCATTTACGAGGGGGAAAAAAAAAACAACAAAATACCACTTAGACTCTAGAACATCATGTTACCTGACATGTAACATGACATGTTATCATGTCACAAAATATTCCCTAGGTTTTTTACCCCTAAGTTTTTTCTAGAAATATTTCCCAATATTATTAATAAGAGAAAGCATAATCTTATAATTAAGTCCTGTAAATCATAGCTAACTGCTCAAGTAATTCTTCTTGGGGAAGAACAGAAAGTATTACCATTGCTACTGGTCACTGAGAATTTACCACAAGGCACTTTACATATATCATTTACTTCTCAAAGCAATCTCACAGTTAACTTGTCACCCCAATTGAGGGATGAGAAAGTGTTGCTGACTCTAGCACTATGGAAAACTCAAATCATCCAAAAGGCTTAACACTATAAATAAGTTACATTAAAATGTAATGAGCCTTATTTTAAATGTTTAGCTGAACTTCCAGAAGAAAAAAGGCTATGTATTACTATATATAGTAAAAAGGAAAAAATACCTTATATCTAAGCAAGAAAGGAAGTAAGCCTTAAGACAATTACACACTACACACACAAAAAGTCAGGGGTATCAAGAGGTTGTACCATCAGGGAAAGGATGAGCTACAAAAAACATCTGCCAAAAACTAACGAGGAAGACAACAAGTTTCCAACTCAAAGCAATTTGGGTTTAGAACTCATACTAATTAACTAAGTCTAGGACTCCTTCAAATCAAGATTGCCAGGTAAAATCCACTCAAGGAAGAGTTTGCAGGCCAAAATTTTAACACATACATACAACACACACGCACACACCCCACCAAAACAAATTAAGTGGTTTTAAAATTTTAACACACACACAAACACAAAAACAAATTAAGTGGTTTTGTCACCACAGACAAGAAAAAAAGCCCAGGGTCCCTTAGTCCCAACTCAACCTCCCCCATACCACAGCTACAGGCTAAACCAGCCTGATCTCAAGGTCTTAAACTCCCTTTTATTTTCTGGAAATTTTAGCTTCCCTTTCCTTCACAGCAGTCTACTGGATGAGGTGTGGAAAAAAAGCCCAGGGTGAAGGAAATTAGTGGAAAAATAAAACAAACAAACAAACAAAAAAAAAGAACCAAGGAAATTTATGGCAGCAGTTGTCCAGGCCTAAAATCATCAGGTTTTTAACCTCTTGCTTACCAGCCCACAGAAACAGTAAAACTCTTGCAATTTTTTTCCCCTTGATTCCTGTCTTGTCCCTGTCCTGGGAGTTTCCTATCTCATTTTTATGTCTACAAACAAAACAAATAGCAAAATTATAATACTAAAATTTGCAGATTGAAAAAATGATGAGCCTCAAAAATTAGAATACATGAAATGTAGTCCAACCACTATGGAAAGCTGTATGGAGGACCCTCAAGTTAATGAAAATGGAACTACCATTTGACCCAGCAATTGCTCTCTTGGGAATCTACCCAAAAGAGACCTATATGTGGGTACAAAGGGACACCTGTGCTCGGATGTTTACTGCAGCACAATTTATAATTGCAAGGACATGGAAGCAACCTAAATGCCCCAAAACAGATGATTGGGTGAAAAAAATGTGGTACATATACACAATGGAATATTACTCATCAATTAAAAGTGACAAATTTGATGAATTTATGGAAACCTGGATGTACCTAGAAGTCATTCTAGCAGAAACGAGCCAGATAGAAAGGGACAGAAACCAAATGGTTTCACTAATATATGAAATGAAACTGCACAAGGGGAGAATGGGGACCAGCTGGAGCGGGTGGGAAGGGGAGGTGGTGGGTGACCCCCAGGGACTGAAATGATGTGAAATATATATAAATAAATAAATTTAAAAAAAAAAAAAACATGAAATGATTAAAGACATCAAAAAGTAGCCGGGCACAGAGCGC
>PVHY01033378.1:0-11169 GCA_004024945.1 Uropsilus gracilis
TTTATTATTTATTTATTTATTTATTTTAAATAATATATATTTTTATTGAATAAGTTTTTTTACATTTGCCTTTTGGGTGTTCCTCTGCCCTCCCCTTCCACCCCCCTGGTCTCTCCATCTCTTCTTTCACTGCCATTTGTTGTTTAATTTTTAGTCCCTTGGGTTTTTCCTTTTCTTTCCTGTAGCAATGTCTTTTTTTCTTTAAATATCTTATTTATATATAAATTTCACATCTCTGTGATTTCTGGGGTTCACTCCCCCTCCCTGAATGTTCCCACCCTGTCCCAACCCCACCCCCACACCCCCACCCCCGGTTCTGTACTTCAGTTTTGTTGTTGGCTTGTTTTGACTTTTCTTCATGGATTTTTGTTTATCTTTCCCATGTCCCATATAGTATTGAAACCATTTGGTTTCTGTTTTTTTCTTTTTGACTTATTTCTGCTAATATGAATTCTTCTAAGTCCATCCATGTTACCATAAAATCGTCTAATTTGTCGTTTTTAACTGATGAGTAATAACATGAGATTTTAGTCCCTAACTTTATGTTCCTGTGCAAGTTGACAGAAAATGATAGTGTTTAACTTTGAATGTTTCCTTTCCTTTCTTCCACTGGCTTCTACATTGTATGCATGGAAGGTGCAAAATGCTGATTAGAAATTGCTACACTGATTCTACTGCAAGAAAGGGGGGTATCTACAGAGGAAATGGCTCCATAGCTCCTCTCCCAGGAATGAGCTGGATTCATCTGGGACAACCCCTCCCCTGGGGGGAGGGGTTGATCCTACAGGCTTTGGATCTTCTGTATCAGAATGTACCCAGTCCAGAGACTCTGAGTGGAACCTACAGGTCAGGACAGATGGAAGCTCCTGAATTAGGACCCAGAAACCAGAACACAGCCTCTTTGACCCCCCAACATAGGATTCCTCCTCTCTAGGCCTTTGCCTATTAAACAATTTGTGTTGTGACTGGAAGGGACAGTGCAGAGCCTTCTAGGAGCCCAATGTGACTTCCTCTCAAAGGGGAGTTATTCTCTCTCTGGTCATTCCAGAACTTTCCACCATTCTAGGGTTCAGCTCTTAGGTGACATGGAGAACTGTGGATGTGATGTGGATGTACATGTAGCACTTCTGCTGATGCATCATGCTGACCTGGTGCCTCAACCCTTGTGTGCAACTGGTTGACTGGCACCCTGTGTGGATGGGACATCTCATCAGTGCAGATGACTGGAGACAGGATACCATGACCCAGCCTCCTCTTCTTCCTCTTCCATCTCCTGTTCCTCCTCCTGCTAATCTTGCCAGGAGGCTGTGTGTGGTCATACCTACATACCTAGACATACATGGTCCAGCATATCTTCACTCTCTGCTCTTCCTTCTCCAGACCCCTCCAGCCCTGTCCATCTTCCACATTAGGAGTTGACCAGCCTTTCCTGTAAAAATTCTGATGAAAGATTGCAGCTTTTTAGCCCATGTGGATCTGTTGCAGCCATTGGAGCCCAAAAACAGCCCTGGATATGTGTCCGTGACTATGTACCACTGAAGTTATATTTACAAAAGCTGGCATGGGGCAGATCTGGCAACCCCATACCCAGATGGTGCTAGTCTCTGCTGAAAACCTTTCCTAGTTCTCGACAGCTTCCTGAATCCAAAACAGGATGGATCGCAACCCCTTCCACATCTCCAGGTCCATCTTCTACCCGGATCTTTCTCATGTCTCCTTCAGCCCCAGTCTCCAACCACAAGCCCTTTGCTGCCTGACCTTCTTTAAATATGTTCTTCTCTTTTATGCCGCTAAGACTTTGCCTGGGCAGACCCTTTGTGTACAGAATGCTGACCTCCCTCCCCTCTGCATCCTCTTCACTCATCAGACAGTAACCTTCTTCAGGTCAGGTATCCTGTCCTTAAGTCCCGCTGTGATGCCTCCACCCCTACCCCTCATGTGTCTGGGTTCCTCCTCTTCTCTGTGACCTGCCGCTTTGGACATGCCTTGGCAGTGGCACCTTCCTAACTTTATCTCCTCTAGGGCCTGCAGGGCAGGAGGAACTCAGGAAATAGCATGGGCATAAGCACCCATGACTTCTCCCTGCCCCCCTCTAGCTCCTGCTGCAGCAGGGGGCTTTTGGTGCCATTTTGGGAAATTAAGATCTTTTGTCACATGTGGGCCACCCATCCCAGAGCTAAATCTGTCTCTGGCCCTATAACCTGAGCCTGCCCTTCCCTGTGCCCCATGATCCGGTGTCCTTGTTTGTTTTTTCATCCCGTGCAGGGCACAGAGTAAGGCATGAGAGCTGGATTTCAAAGCCAGAATTTTCTCTAGCAGCCGCTGAAGGCCAGGCCCCTGCCAGCACCCAGGCTCCCAGGTCAGCATTTGCACTTAACTAAGAAAACAAGCCCCTCGTCCCTGACAGAGATGGCTCTGCCACTTCAGGACCCAGGAATCCTGTCTGCTGCAGGGGCGGCCTCCCAGCTCCTGCAGGCAGGATGAACTGAAGGAGAACCATGTGTGAGTGAGCCAGGGAGCACCTACAGGTAGCCTAGGTGCCTCGCGGTTCAGACCCCCGGGACCAGCTGCAGACAGGGGTCAGAGCATGTATTTCTGCTCCTCCCCCTTCCGGGCATTTTCTCACCAGGTGGGTAAGAATTGGAAGGAGGATACAAGAAACTGAGATTTGCTGGAACCCGGCTATTCCAGCTGCCAAGCTCCAGGAGGAGAGTGCTGAGAGGGGGTTGTAACATGGTTTCAGGTAAAGTCAGGTGGCTGACCTTCAAGGGCAGCCCTGGCCAAGCTGCTCACCAATGCAGAGGCTTGATGGGAATTTAAAAAGGGTGTTCGCTTTTCAAGGGGAAAGTAGTCAGCCTCATTGCTAGAGAAGCAGCCCTGCTCTGCCTGGGGTGGGGGTATGTATGTCCCTGAGCTTAGAATGTCCACCCTGTCCTTTGCTGTCTGTGCTGGCAAGATGGTGCTGGGACCCCACCAGTACCACCCCCTGGCAGGGTATTGTTTGGCAGGTGAGGACTGGACTTGGTCTCTGAGGATTAGTTGCAGGAGCACAGGTGTGACCTGTGCTAGACCTCTCTTCCAGGCATGTGTGCCCTGCAGGGGGTGGAGGTGTTAATGTACCCCCAGGGAGGTAGTTTCCTTCTGCAATTTCTGTCCAGGAAAGATACCCAGTCCTGCTCTACCTCTGCTGAACAGCCCAGGGCAAATTATTTGGCCTACGTCAACCTCCAGTTTCTGATGGGAAGTGGGCATGAGGCATACTTCTCATGGGTGTCCTGAAGGTGTGGGTGTGTGTTGATCAAATATTGGGCAAGGCCTGTGCCATGCCTGCCTCGGTGGGTCTGGCTTCCTTCCCCACTGGGCAGTGCTCGTGGTCTAGTTTCTGTCTGCCTGCCTGCTTGGTACCTGGCTCCTTAAACGACCCTGAGGAGAGAAAAACCAAGATATCTTAGTATCTGCTCAGCCAGAAGAGGAGTGGCCTGGGAGGAAGAGGCTTGAGGACAATTTCTGGGTATCTGTCACTGACCGTAGGTGGCAGGTGTTTTTGGCTCTTGAGATCCTCCCTCTCATTACCTTGGAACCTCAGAGCTCCTTGCTCTAGAGTCATCGCTTCATCATTCACAGGACAGAGCCACATATAGCAGGTCTTTGGTTTCTGCTTTTTTCACTTCCTACAGAATCCTCAAGTTGTGTAGCTGGTATGACTGATGATTTTTCTTTCCCGGAAAACATCAAAACTGCCAGCTGATTCTCCTCAAACCCCTAAATCCCTGCCCCCTCCACTTTCCCCCTCCCCACTTGTCTACTTTCTGTTTCTGCTGCTGATTTTGCCCACTTAGTCTGAGAAACACATACACAAAAATTAAGGAAGGTACGCCTAAAAATCGGGAGCAGGCCCTGAGAAGGCACACAGCTGGTCGGTGAATAACGAGAACTGGAGGCTCACAATCAGGCTTCTGCAACTTTGACTTGGCTCTCACACTCTTTGAAGTGACTGTTGGGGGCACGTCCCCATTTTCAAAAGGGGTTCTTAGTGTTCTCCAGACTTCAAAGGAAAAATCTGAGAAAAAGACCAGGAGTTGTGAATTTGTTTCTGGATTATTAGGGAGCATGACCCAAAGACAGAGGAGGCACAGCATAGGTTCCTAGCAGACCTCAGAGTTCAGGCAATGTTTGTGAATGAAATCTGTCCAGGATCTTTGGACTTTTTTATTCTTGTATAATTTTTTCATAGTTACTGTTCTTACTGAGTCCACTTACTCAGTCTTACTGAGTCTACTGAGTCTATTACTGAGTCTACTGAGTCTACTACTGAGTCTACTACTGAGTCTCCAAGAGAAACCATTAAAGGGTACCCTAGACCCAGACCAGGGGTTTGCCTGCCACAGTTCTCTCCTCCCAAGGGGGAGCCCTGAGGCTTGAGAATGAGGTTCTGATCTAGGTTGTTATGAGCTTGCAAGTGGCCTTTCTTCTCAGGCTTCAGTCTTCTCCTCTCTAAAATGGTCTTGGTAAGTAGTCACCACCCACACTCTACACCCCGCATCTCCCAGTGGTCATGGCCCTCTCCCCACCTTGCATGTCCCAGAAAGAAGAAGTTGAGTTTATTCTCAGGCAGGGGAGTGACAGTCCCCCTAAACAAGGGGAGGTTCAGCCACTGCAGAGCAGAACAGGGTTGTCCTTTCCAGAGTGAGCCGGCAGTCAAGTTAACGGAATGGCACCGTTTTTTCCAGATACTTTCTGAGTGGGGTGTCCGTTGGGCTTGGGTCAAGGCAGCAGTTGGAGGCAGCTCCCTGATTCCTCTCCTTGGGGCCTTGGGCCTGGACTGCTGCTCAGGGCCTCTGTCTGCATATAATGTGTGTTCCTTGTAGTCTCCATGGTCAGAGACTAGATTCTCCTAATGCACCGGTGGGGAACTTTCTCAAGCTGATGTCTGTTGGGCCCAGCTGCGTCGGCAGGCCCTTCCCTCTCACAGCTGTATCTTCTTTGTTGCTCTTTCCTCTGCCTGGAGTTTGGTATCCCATGAATACTGAACCACTGCTGGTACTCTAGACTTGAGGTGCCAGGACTAGAGGGTGCTGGCAGGTCCCATGTGCATGCCTAGTCCCAGTGGCAGAGGCTAGCGCAGACTAGGTCCTCATTAAATATGGGCTCAATGAAAAATAAGGGGGGAGTCTTTCTGCTCTTTGCAGTTTTCCACTGAGAAGAAAGCAGGAGAGGTTGGTGCTCAGGTGTGTTCCCCTGGGGCCAGCTCTTCACTTGGGTGAGAAAAAAGCTGCCTCTTTATTTACCTCCTCTTTATTTACCTTCATGGTAGGAGCTGGAGAAGAGTGTGGACAGGCCTGCGCATATGTCCAGGACAGGCCATGGGCAGCAGCACCATCTCTTGCTCTGTGGAGACCACGGCCCTGGCATCGGCCCTGGCTGCTTGTGATTTCCAATGTTGGTCCACAGAGGCAAGGAAGCCAGGCCACTGTGTACAGGACTTGCAGACAATGTGTGACTGTGGGCCAACTGGACTCCCACCTCCCTCCACCTGCCGTGTTGGCAGGGGTTAGAAAGTTGTCATGTGGGACTCTTCTATGCTTCCCAAGAGGAAATTGGACAAGGGAAGTATGTGTGAGTGCCAGTGGGATGAGAGACGGCAGGGGTTCCTAGGTCAGCCCTGAGCTAATGTTGAGGGCGTTCTGTCACTCTTGGCACAGCATATTTCCCAAGTGCCTCTTCATGTATCAAACACTTCCAAGAACCAAGAGCGCAAACTGCCTACAGAGGGTTTACTTTCTGGTGAACATCCCTGAGCCTGAGAGAATGTAACTGAGAACAGCATTACCTGAAGCAATTCTGAGCTGTCCTCTCGGAAAGGGATTCAGTGTGCCATTCACTGGCTCCTTCCTAGGTCCTCTTGCCCACAATATTGCCTGCCAGATCCCTCAGCAGAAGCATCCTTCCTGTAATTCCGGACTCCGGTTTCCCAGGTTGCTCTACTGAGGTGCCCTGTGTAGCTCCCCCCTGTGGCCATCCCCTAACCTGCTTATCAATCATACCCCTCTCTCACTGGAGCGTGTGTGATGACAAGGTCTGGGTTAACAGCTGCCATATCCTTTATGTGTGGTACCTGGCACAGAGCAGGGTTCCCTTCCTGACTCTGGAATCACTGACTCTGTGGGACAAACATGGGATTTTATTCGTCCCTCATTATCATCTGTACCGAAGCCTGTATCTTTTCTCACTGCTTTCTAGGTCAGTTGTGGAGAAAGTGGACTCTTGGGGAAGTTGGGGAATTATGGAAAATTGGAGAAATGGGAGAAGATACTGATTCTTCGGTGTGTCCTCTCTGGGACTGGGTTACATGAGACAAGTCTTCTGCCTTTGCACTTACTCCTTGCCTTGAGCTGTAAAGGAGGGGGGGCTCAAGGCTGGTAGAGCTGTGTTCCTTGTCTTCTCCTTGTGAACTTGGGACAAAGCCATACTGAGGGACAGACCTGCCCCTGCGGCCCTCCGGCTCAGTCAGCCCAGCTGGACCGGCAGGAGAGCAGGCCGCCTGGGAATGGCTGGAAGTGAATCCAGGCCTCAGACTTACCTCCCCCAAGGCCAGGATATGGCGTGGGACCCAGGCGGGTGGAGATTCCCACTGCTCAGTTCCTGCACTCACTCCCAAGTCCTCCAGGCCCAGGCAGCTTCTAGCAGCAGGAAGGGGTGGAGAGAGACTCCAGCTGCTGGGTCAAGACCCTGAATAAGGATGGGGTAGCTCTGCAGGCACCCACCTCTGACATTTATCCTCCACCTGGACAGCTGCCAGTGGCCCAGCACCCCAGCCTTGTCTTGCATAGTGGATTAACCCTTAAAGGTCCCAACTGAGTAAGAACAAAATGGTCCTCTTGGGTCAGCCACCATCCAGTGATGTGCACTATGGACCAGGGGGCTTGTCCACAAATGTTCTCTTTTAATCCTCACAGAAACGGAGAGAGAAAAGCATTTATCCCATTTTACAGAGGAGTAAACTGAGGTCCAAGGAGTTACAAAACCTGCCTAAGTTGCTAGAGTTATAAGTAAACTTCCCCAAGCTCAATCTCTAGTACAAGTGACCTATGTGCTGTGTTCCAGACAGTGTTCCAGACACTGTGGTTACAGCGATGCCAGAGGATTAAAGTGGCCCATGGAGTTTGTGCCAAGTGTGAGAACATCGTGACTAGGTATACAGCCTCTCATCAGAGGACCAAGTTCTGTGGAAACAGGGAAGGGAGAAGATGCTGGATATTGCTGGGAGAGGGACTGGCAGTTTAAGTAGTTGAGGAGAACCTCACAGAGGGTGTTTGTGATCGTGACTGGGGTACAGTGCTTACTATGTCAGCCACCGCCCTGCCCTGTAAATCCATTCATGTAGTCTCACAAGGATCTAGTGAGGCAGATGACTATTATTGTGTTCCTTTTCAGAAGGGGAAACTGAGGCTCAGGCAGGTAAACTAAGTTGCCAGAGATGCTGTGACTGCTGTGAAGCAGTGCTGGGATCTGTCCTTAGGCAATCTCACTCTCATCATGGTGCTATACTGCCGAGACCACCAAGCCCATAGTGGGCAGGAGGGGAGGCAGCCTGCAGAATCTTACCTGGGCAGGCCAAGCAGGTACTTGGGAGGGTACACTCTGACCTCCTCCTCTCTAGCCCCTTTGGTGAAGGCAGGCAGGGAAGTCAACAGCTTTGTTACCCCTTGTGAGGTTCATACAATCAGGGCCTGTAAGGGTTAATCCCCTGTGCAAGATGAAGCTGGGGTTCTGGGCAACTGGCAGCTGTCCAGGTGGAGGATAAATGTCAGAGATGGGTGCCCACACACCTACCCCATCCTAAGCTAGCCTTCACTAGCTTAGCAGAAAATACATTTGTGTCCTAAGACTATACCTCCCCCTCCATTCCCTTCCCTTTCCTTTCCCCTTACCTCCCCTCATACACCTGCCTCCTGGGCCCTCCTAGAACTCACATCTGCTCAAGTAGCACTGTTTCTTGCTCTTGTCCTCACCTTCCCTCCCTCCATGTCAATCTGAGAATAATTATTTAGTTATGGTAATGATGATGCTAGCAGCTGATATTTATGGAAGACTTCCTGAAAAGGGTGGTGAAATAGAAGTATTACAATGCATATGTGTAGGAAACAGTAATTTCTTACATTTGAGAACCTGTAATCCAAAGTTGGGCTTGATAAACCCAGGTGTTTTCATCTGTTCTGATGTGAGGCTGTGACTTTAATTCATGTACCCATGAAGCCACAATCTAGATGTGTTGTGAGGGGTCTTCTGACAGACCTGCCCTTCCACTTCCTGTAGTCTGGCTTTGAGGGAAGCACCAGTATTCTTTGGAGATAAATATTCTTTGACCTTTGAGACCACCTGGTTCCTGACAACTTTTGGTGACATGTACCATGTTGTCCCTACTCTGTGGGCCCCTGTAGTGAAGCCTGTAAAGGGACCATGTATGGACTCATCTCTGGGACTTTGAGAGGGATCTTACAGGCTTTGTCAGGTCCCCCTGCACTCTGGGACACCCACCTTCTCTTGGAGGACTCGAGCATCCAGCTGTTGTTTGGGTGTGAAGGCTCCACCCAGGTGGGCCCAAGGTGGTGCCCAGGTAACTCCCTTGGTCCTGACTAACCTGCTGCTGGCAGGGCTCCATGCTCTGGGCCTGGCTGAAGGCAGAGCTCTATGAGGCAGGTCATTCCTATTTTGAGACACTCCAAGTCACTGGGTTATTTCTAAGAATGGCCACCTCCACATATCCTTCACACCGGGTGGGGAGAGCATTATAATCCTGACCGCTTCCTTCTTTTCCTTCCTAGTGCACTACAGCTTACCTGTCCTCTTCCTGCCTGGAGAAAATAGCACCATTGCTTGGCGAGGAGTTATCCACTGACTTTCCCCAGGGAAAAGCAGGTCACAACTTAACTCTGATATTAGAAAGGCACAAGAAAAAGGAAAAGGAAAGAAAAAGAATTAAACAGCTGTGTTTCCCAGAGGCAAAAGACATCAGGAACCGTTTCCATTGGTATCTATGTTGAAGCACCCTGCTGTCTAGGCCACTTGGCTGTCTTCTCCATTGAACTATCCCTTCCTCATCCCCAGCAGCATCAGTGTCACCAGTCTGTATAGGTTCTTTATTGATTCTAGCAGTTACACAGACACACCAGGCAGGGAAGGCCTAGACTGGGGTTCTGGGAGGAAGGTGAGCCCTCAACCCTCCTAGGAATTGAAATGCTCTTTCCCTGGACTCTCTCTGGCATTATCCTGTGCTCTTTTTAATGTGTTTTCTTTTTGTGTGCTTGTGCCCATGCTCTCCGGGTCCTTTTATCCTCTTTCTCCTAGGTCCAGGTGTGCACTCTTACACAGGTGCATATCCACTGGGCCACACAGTCATGGGGAGGATGTATACCCTACATGCTGGGTATACAGGTGAATGGAGGGAAAAGCCTGAAGAACTCACTTCCCCTACAATTTTTGACTGTCTTAATTGTTCCTCATAAAATACTATGTGTCAGGCATGTAGTAATATTCCTGAGTGACCTCTCCTTGAGACTAGGAATTATGTTTTATCAAATTCTCATTACAGGAGAGGAAAGTAAAGCTTATCAGTTATGTGACTTTCCCAAGGTCCAAATTTAGAAGCTCAACATTCTAGATCCTCAAACTCATCTTATTCCTGAGGCTTTTGTTGCCCTTGTAGCACAACCATCCTGCTCATGACGCCAATTGTTGTACATGCATCCAAATCTAGGTAGGTTCTTTACTGATTCTAGCAGTTACACAGACAGGCCAGGCAGGGCAGAGTCAGGGTCAGGGCTAGAGGGGACAGAGTTGTGGCAAGGCCTTACCCCCCAGGAACCTTCATGTTTTTTCTCTGGCCTCTTTATTGCTCTGGAATTTTTTTACATTCTCTCTTTGCTGTGCTTTCTCATGCTATCTCACCCCAAGATCATGCCCCTCCCTTTCATCCTTTCCTTCCAGGCCCAGGCATACCCACTCATACATGCGCATACCCATTGGGTCCAGGTACATGCATGTTCTTGGGGAGGGTACCATACCAAATATGCTGGTCATAGATACTAGTGAAGGAAAAGCCTTGACCAATTCATCTACCCTACACAGCCCAAAAAGGAACTTGGGGTCAAGAGTCTTTACTGGCATTCTGACATCAAATGTAGCCTCTTGAGTAATGTTCCCAGAGGAGTGGAGATTAGCTCAACTAGGGGTAAATATTAGGGTGCAAAATGATATCCTGGTTACTACACTTGGCAAGAAGCATGGTGTGACCCCCCTCCCCCAATTCATCTACTCTCCTAGTTAAAGAGGCCTTTGACTCGCAGCTGTAGCCTTTTTTACAGAGCCTGGTACAGCCTTGCATCTGAGCCCTCAAGGCGGCTGAAACCCCGCCTGTTTTGTCTGCTAGTAGCTGTTTTCCAGCTTGTGAGGTCCATGATCCAACATCTGAAGCTGACCCAAGCTCAGCTCTGGCCTGAAGCTGCTCTGTAGTTGACGGGCCAATGGGGGTATCTGGGCACCACTATAAATAGCCAGAGGATAACTCCTCTTGTTTTATATATTTAGCTTGTGTTCCATAATCAGCATCCTATCTTGGTGTTACAATGTCAAGTCTAAATAAAAGGAGGGGAAAGTCCACTCACATTCCCACCACATTCCCCACCCAGATTCACTTTACAAAGTTGAATTCCCTGGGCATTCAGAGGTGGAGGGGCAGAGTAAAGAAGGGAGAGAAGTCAGTGAGAAGTAAAAAGACATGAAATTGCAGGAACTAAGCCAATGCACAGGCACAATTTCTGAAGTATTTATCCTCCTGAATTGCCTCCTCCAGGAAGCCTCTTCTGCTATCCTCATGTCCCGACTGGGTTGTATGAGATGCCTCCACTACTCAAATCACAGTTTTGTTTTGTTTTCAAACTTTTTTAAATTTAAAAGTTTAAATTTATTAAACTTTTTTAAATGTAAGGAATTCTTTTTTTTTTATTTATTTATATATAAATTTCACAACTTTGTAATCTCAAGGGTTTGCCTCCCCCCCCTCCCTCCCCTCCCTTCCCCCCCTTTCCCTCCTGTTCATAGTTGTGCGCTTCATTTTGGTGCTTCGTTTGTTTTGACTTTCTTCAAGGCTTTTATTTATTTTATTTTTTT
>PVHY01033379.1:0-11174 GCA_004024945.1 Uropsilus gracilis
AAACTCGTCCAGCCACTATGGAAAGCAGTATGGAGAACCCTCAAACCAATGAAAATGGAATTACCATTTGACCCAGCAGTCGCACTTCTGGGAATCTACCCAAAGGAGACCTCAATGTGGGTACAAAAGGACACCTGTGCTCGGATGTTTATTGCAGCACTATTTATAACTGCAAGGTCATGGAAACAACCCAAATGCCCCAGAACAGATGAGTGGATGAAAAAGATGTGGTATATATACACAATGGAGTATTACTCATCAATTAAAAATGAGAAATTTGATGAATTTATGGAAACCTGGATGTACCTAGAAGAAATCATTCTAGCAGAAATGAGCCAGATAGAAAGGGACAGAAACCAAATGGTTTCACTAATATATGGTCAACCAAATTAAACTGCACAAGGGGAGAGTGGGGACCAGCTGGAGCGGGTGGGGAGGGGAGGTGGTGGGTGACCCCCAGGGACTGAAATGATGTGAAATATATATAAATAAATTTAAAAAAAATTTTTTTTAAAGTATTAAAGCCAAACCAAAAAAAAAAGGAAGTTAAAAAAAATATTCTGCCTAAAATGATAAATAATGATAAATATTAGGTTTTAATTATATATCAAAGAAATTCTAATGCACAAAAAACTACTTTCTATATGAATTTGTAAACTAAACAGAGTAAACTAAACAATAACGGTATAAAAACTAAAAAAGAGTCAATGCCTGTCAAAGAAAACAGTGATTATTTTACTGAGTAGCAGCACTAGATCCATAAGCACTAAAATTTTAAGTTCTGAAGAGGGCTTACTAACAACACAGCCAACTAGGAGAACAGTAACTTAAATCAGTAAGGCAGTCATTGTCTAGCTCATTTAGGATTTAGTATTCCAGAATAAGCATATTCTAACTGGGTTTTAGTTGAGTTGAATTTGAATAATTTATAAGAGTTTAAGCAAGGAAGAGTTGAGAATCTGATTTAGATATGTTTTTTACACTTTCGTTTATGAGAATAAGTTATATACATATATAAAAGTGAAAGAAGATCAACTACTAGGAATGTGGGCCCAGATAAGAAATGAGGATGATTCAGAGCAGGATGCTAATAGTGCTGAGAAGAAAAAGAAAGATTAGCGGTAATATTCTGAACACAAAAAATAGAGGATTTACTGAGGAAGTAGATGTCATGGTAATATAAAACAAAATAATCAGGGGTGACTTCTAAACTTCCAGACTGAAAAACACAGTAATGGAAGAAATGGAAAAGTTACCAGACATTTTAAAATACCTATTAGATATTCAAGTAAGATATTGTGCATCAAATCTAGAAAAATACCTGATATACATTTGGAAATCATCAACAGGTTAGGTAACAGTTAAAGCCAAACGAATACATGAGGTCACCCTTAGTGATTACAGAATCTTTGGAGTCAAATCAGAACTCTGAGAAACACCTTTTAGCAGTTCCTTTAACAGACAACAATGTGAAAATATGAAAATATCTTATGACCCAGCAATTTAAATTCCTGGATATTTACATTCACACAAAATCGCTACACAAAAGTTTAATAACAACTTTAATTGTAACAGCCCAAACTGGAAAATCTCTTGTTCAAGAGGTGAATGGCAAACAGTGGTATATATCTACCATGGAACAGTACTCAGAAACAAAAAGAAACAAACTACTGATACACAAAACTTAACCATCTTCTGGAAAAATCTGTAGAGAAGTATGCTGAATTTAAAACAAAAAGTCAACCCCCCAAAATTATATGTCTATGTTTCCACTTACATAAAATCCCTGAAATCACAAAATTATAGAGTACAAATTAGTGGCTGCTATCCATTAAGGTGGTAGTGGGGAAGGAAGGAAATGGTGTGACTAGGAAAAAAAGCAACACAAAGGAACCTGGTGGGGACGCAAACATTCTGTATCCACCATATTCAAGTCAACATCCTTACTGATACTAGAAATCTGTGATTACTGTTAAGGAAGAAATTGGATGAATAGCATGTGGGAGCTCTGTAATTATTACTTAGAAATGTATGCTAATTTATAATCATCATAAAATAAAGTGTTAAATTTAAACACACATACAGTCCCTATTACAAACTATAGAAATTAAAAATGAGTAGACAAAAACAAAAAAAACCACGAGTATTCTCAATTCAGCAGAACAACATAACATGACTGAAGAATTTAAGGGAACAGGTTTAACAACACTTACAGAACTCAAAAAGCACAAGAAAGATATAAACATCAACAGAATAAAGATAAAGAAAATATGAGGCAGCTACAATTAGAAACAAGGGAGCTAAGAACCATCATAACTGAATTAAAAATTACAACTGAAGGCCTCAACAGTATGAAAAGACGTAACGGAGAATTAATGAGCTTGAAAACTAATGCTGGAGAATACTCAAACAGAACTACATAGACAAGAATTGAAAAATAAAATGAGGAGAGAACCCTTTGGGAAAATTTAAAAGAAATAGCATATGTATCATGAGGTTCTCAGAAGTAGAAGAGAAAGAACTAATTATTTAATGTCATCTCAATCATGATAACAATACAGATGTCGTGATCCAAGAGGCCCAAAGAGTTACAAATAAAATATCAAATAGACACTGAGACACACTATAGTAAGTTGCTAAAATTCAAAGGCAAGGATAGACCATTAAAAATATCTAGAAAGGGGAAAAAAGAGTGACCCATAGAAGGGAACATCAATCAGACATTTTAGAAACATAAACATGAAAAGATTGGGAATAGATATTTAAAGCAGTTAAAATAAAACATTCCAGGACAGAATCTTTTACCCAGCAAGATTAACATTATAGGAAGAAGGGGGTCAACTAATCTTTGATAAAGGGGAAAAAAAACATACAGTGGAACAAGGATAGCCTCTTAAATAAATAGTGCTGAGGAAACTGGACAACTATATGCAAAAAAGTGAACCAAGACAACTCCCTCATACCATGTACAAAAACCAACTCAAAAAGGATAAAAGACTTGGATAATAAGATACAAAACCACAAAATACACAGAGGACAATATGGACAAATCATTCGAAGAACTACACTTCAGAAACTTCTTTCAGAACATATCTGCAGCTGGCAAAAAAATGAGGGAAAACAAACAGCTGGGATTACACCAAACTAAAAAACTCCAAAAGAAAAAGAAACCCAACCAAATGGGAGAAAATTTTGCCCTTCATACAATCGATAAGGGTCTGATAACATAGATACATAAAGAACTCACACAACTTAACAAATGCAAAGCAAAAAGCCCAGTCAAAATATGGGGAAAAGAACTAAAGACACCTCTCTAAAGAGAAAATAAAGATGGCCAATAGGCATATGAAAAAATGCTCCCCATCACTAATAATCTGGGAAATGCAAATCAAAACCACATTGAGAAACCATCTTATGCCAGTAAGAATGGCCCATATTTAAAAAAAGAAAACAAACACAAAAACAAAAAATGGGCAACAACAAGTGTTGGCCCATATGTGGAGAAAAAGGAACATTCTTAAACTGCTCGTGGGAGTACCAACTGGTCCAGTCACTGTGGAAGGCTGTGTGGAGGACCCTCAAACAACTGAAAGTGGAACTACCACTCAACCCAGTAATCCTACTAATGGGAATTTACCCAAAGGATACAAAAACACTAATGAAAAAAGGACATCTGTACACGCATGTTTATGGTACCATTATTTACAATTGCCAAGATATGGAAACAACCCAAATGCCCCAAAACTGACAAAAGGCTGAAAAAGATGTGGTATATTTACACAATGGAATAATATGCATCAATCAAAGAAGACAAATTTACGTCATTTGCAGCTACATGGATAGAGCTAGAAGGAATCATGTTAGTGGAAATAAGCCAGAAAGAAAAAGAGAAATAAGGGATGATCTCATTTATATGAGGGATACAGGAAAAATGAACAAGAAAAATTTAAATTGCCAACAGAACTGAAGCATAGAACAAGAGAGGGGGAGGAGAGTGAAAACAAGGGAAGGGGAGGGCACAGAAGAATAAGACGATCCAGGGGTGATAAGCTGATAAGCTGACGGGAGAACCTCCGGGCAGATGATGATGTAATTTATATATGTATATCCAGATAGATGTGCAATCAAAAAAATTTTTTTAATGAAATAAAATCTTCCACTATGTCTAAAAAAAAAAAACTGCTTAAATAAATCACAGTATATCCTTAGAATACTGTATAATTATTAAAGAGAAGACTTGTGTGTATGTGTTGATATAAAACTATCCTCAAAGTATATCATTAAATGAAAAGCAAGTGGTGGCGCATGCCTGTTCTCCAAGTACTGGGAGGCAAGAGGACAGGGATCACTTGAGTTCATGGGTTTGACACTACCCTGGGTAGTGAGACCTGGTTCTCAAGAAAGCAGCCGGGCGCCTGTAGTCCCAGCTACATGGGAGGCTGAGGCTGGGGACTGCTTGAGTCCGCGGTATCCCAGGCAACTTGAGTCTGCGGTACCCTGGGCAACATAGGGAGACCTAGTCTCAAAAAGAAAATAAAAATAAGAAAAAAATAAATGAAAAGAAAAAGAAATTAAAGGAAGAAGGAAGACTAAAGAACTTCACTGAAAGGAAAATGAAAAGAATTTATAAACATTAAGGAACACACAAATCTTAATAGTGACTGTAACAGACACCAAAATTGTAACAATAACTATATGGCACATCAGAGGGAGTTAGAGATCAGACTGTTCAGTAAGTCACACAAATAGCCCATCACATACTCACTTCAGTGAGCCCCCAAACAAAAACAGAAGCAACACATAAGACAACAGAAATGGAACTTTACACAAAACAACAAAAGACCTAAAAAAAATTTAAACAGACAAGACAGAAAACAAAAGCACAATGAGTACTTATGTCTCAATCACTTTAAATGTAAAGGGCCTCAAATGACCAAAGATTAGAGTGACTCAATGAATAACTAAACAAAGTTCAATCTTCTACTTTACAAGGAAACCATCGTTTCAACAAAGGGCAATCAAAACAAATAAAACCAGAACAGCTATATTTATATCTGATAAAATAGACTTCCAGACAGCAGATCTCCTACCCACCTGTGATTATGCAGGCCTCTCTTTTAAGAAATCTGTCCCTTTCAGGTGCAGTTCCTTCTGCCTGTTAGTATCTGTGTGAGGAAGGAAGTCATCTCAATCTTGGGAACAAAATAGAGGTTAAAACCCAAGAGGACCAAAGAGTTTCAATAACATCAGCTTCCTTTCCCTTCCCTTCTACAATAAACCTGCCTTTTTGAATATAAAAATAAGTAGATAATAAAACAGACTTCCAATTAAGAAAGACATAGGAATGGAAAATATGTTTGGTTTTTTTTTTTTTTGGTTTGTTTGTTTGAGACTAGGTCTAGCTATATTGCCCGGGGTAGTCCTGATCCCATGAACTCAAGGGATCCTAAGCCTCAGCCTCCCAGGTAGCTGGGATTACAGGCGTGCACTACCATGCCCGGCTGTTTTTTCGAGACCAGGTCTCGCTAGATTGCCAGGGAGTAGTCTCAAACCCACGAACTCAAGTGATCCCAGGCCTCTTGCCTCCCAGCGTTTGGACTATAGGCACACTCCACTATGCCTAGCAGAAATTATTATTATTAAAGGCCTAATACAGTAAGAAGAAATAACATTCAAATATATATGCACTTGATGATGGAGCAGTAAGTTACACTACACAATAACATCTAGACAGAAATAATGACAACATAATAATACTGGAGAACTTTAAATACCCCCACTTAAAACAATGGACAAATCAACTAGACAAAAACAAATAACCTTAAACAAGGGACCAGATAAATAAGTCTAACAGACATTAGTAGAACATTTCACCCAAAAACTTTCTGCAGCATTTTAAGTACACATGGAACTGTTTCAAGAATAGACTGTATCTTGGGACGCAACTGAATTGCAAATAAAAGTACTTTGACTATAATGCTATTAAATTAGAAATCAATTATTAAAAAGACAAACAAAACAGGACTACTGTGGGGGGGAAGGGTTGAGTGGGTCAGGAGGGGTCATCCCCTCTGGTTTTCTCCAAATCCAGTCAATCCTCACCAGGAACAACAAAATCACTAATTCAGCAGCAGATACACATGAAGATGGAGGTGAGAGAGAACTAAGACCCAGAACAAAAAAAAACATCCAGTCAACACAGGGCTGTGAGAACAATTATAGCGACAGTCTCAGAAATACACCCATGAGATTTCCACAAACGGGAATGGAATTTCCAGTTCAGAGCTGTCATCAGTGAGAGTCAGGCACCATCCCATTTCATGGGGAAAGTCACAGAGATGGGCCAGAGGCCCCAACAGCCTGACGAATCATCTGTCAGTGCCTATTCCATTCAAGAACTTTTTATATGGGCATCGGCTGGGAGAAACACTCCCAATGCCAAAGACTGAACCAAAAAGCAAAGAAAAAACAAAATGTGACAGAAACTGTGTCAAGAAGATGGCCAGTAAAAACGAGGAGGCACTGAAAGGACACAAACATGTGAACTGGCTACCTGCAACAAAGGTACATCTGGAAAACTAAGCCCTGGCCACTGTGTCCCTGGAAAACATGTCTACACTGGGTAAAAGGACACTGCTCCTGGAGAAAAGGGGAGAATCCAATGGGTTAAAAACTGACTAATAAATGGCAATGAAAGAAATGATGGGAGTGGAAGGGGGAGGAACACCCAAAAGACTAGAAAAGAAAATAAAGAAATGCAAAAATAAATCTTCTATTACACACACACACACACACACACACACACTCACACCCCAATTAATAAGTGGCAGCAGACATGGATAAGCAATTCATTATAGAGGGTATCCAGAAGGCCAAAATACATACAAAAATGGTTATTACCTCTTTCAATAAGAGAGATGATTATGTACTATATGCCTACGAGAATGGCACATATTAAAAAAACATACTAAAAACAGTTGTTGGAGAGAATGCAGACAAATAAGGAACTCTATTACTTTGCTAGTGAGAAGGTAAACTGATACTTCTGGTTTCTATTATGGAAAGCAATCTAGGTTTATCTTAAAAACAACTAGAAATGGCTATACTGTATGACTCAGCAATCTCAATCTTGTGCATATATTCAAATAATATGAAACCATTAACACAAAAATCAATATGTTCTACCAATGCCCAAAGCAATATTGCTTACAATAAGTAGGACATGGAAGTAGCCTTAATGGTCTTCGAGGGATCAAGAAGATGGGTTACAGTTACACTATGGAGTACTATGCAGTCACACAAAAGTGTGAGATGCAGTCATTTTCAACGAAACGGAATACAGTTTAAAGCAAGTCAAAACAAACCCTAGAGCTGTAGTTAGTAGGCAATTCAATAATATAAAATACTTTCAAAAACCAATCAAAATCAATACCACAAGGGCTTTAAGGTTAAGAGTAATAGGATGGGGGTGGGGGGTAAAAAGTCTCAACATTTAACATGTCAGTTTTCCCCAATTTATCTATTGGATCGACTGAGGGCAAAAAAACAAGAATCAGGGCTATGAGCAGGGTGCTGTAGGATTACCTAAAGTGATCATATTTTTAAGAACTAAATAAAATTATAAAGTATGGTTAAATTTATAAAATCTCTTCACTAGTAGAGTTCTTTTGCTGAACTAAAATAAAACTTGGTCTTTAAAACATAATTAGGGAGTAGAAAACCAACAGATTTTGTTTTCATCTTCAAAAAATAACAATTCCATTTTAAAAAAAGAAAAACACATGGTTGTATGGATTTTAGAGGCACTTGCCCTCACACACACATCAGTAATTTACTCCAAATGGGTGGAGGGAGGGAGGGAGAGAGTTAGATAGAGGTAATCTAAATGATTGTCCTGTGCCTTTCTTTCCTTAAAAGGAAAGCAGAAATTTCTTAATGCATGTGAGTGATGAGAAGTAAGTCATCCCCAAGTCATGCAGTATAGAAGATCATAGCATTTTACGTTATCAGAGCTGTTAGCACCTGAAATACTGCCTGGTTAGACACTAGATGAGGAAATAGTTCCACAAAAGCAAAGGCAATGGAGGAAGCACCTCTGTAGTGTCTTCTGTATAGCAACACCTCTAAAAACTAACATGGGGAAAAAAAGACTTTCAATTCGATATAACCTGTGCTTTAGTTAAAAAGTATGCATCCATGTTTTTTTACTTCAAGCATTTATAAAATTGAATTTAAAAAGGCACATAAAATAAATATTTCTGAATACAAATTATTTTAAGGAATCCAAACTCCAAAGAGATTAGTCTTTTCCTAAAGGCAGACACTTATCTAAAGGAAGTATTTGGAAAGATGCAAAAAGGAAAGGACTGGATTTGAGACAAGTTCAAAGAATTTTGCTGACATAAGAGTAGTTTTTAATGACCTGTGGGTTGTAATCTGAAGAATCCTAAAATACAGTTTGTTGTCCCCACATGTTGAATCACCCTCCTGGGGCATTTACTGAGAGTAGAGCAGAGTAGCAAGCTTGGATTTGGGCTGGAATGTCTTGAAATATTTCTGTAGACTCAGTTTTTATACCCTAAAATCCTGCTGTCAGAAAGAACCTAAAAACACAGAACTGAACTCATGCTTATCATATTTGAAAATAGAAGCAAGCTAATGCTCTACCAAGTCCTGGGAAAATGCACCCTCACCAAGGATGAGGAAATGGATTCAGGAAAAAAAATACTAAAGGGCTAAACATAGACAAACAACAAAAAGAAAGTGATAGGGTGTGCCCCCTCCCCCATTGTCTTCTGTTTAAGACTGCAGATTTAAAGGACAGGTATGCTAAAATGGGAGAATGACCTTAGCTGGAATTTTTTTTTAGGGAGATGCAGGGGGAGGAAGAAGGCGGGAAATCAAGGTATATAAAGGGTGTGCAAACAAAGAGAGGGATTTGGATTTTAATATGGAGAGGGGATAGAGAGAGAGGTTTAATGGTGGAAAGATGGGAATCAGCCATCTTGTAAAAATGTGAGCTGTGTGAGCTTGGCCATGTGGCCACCCGGGGCCTGCAACCCTTGGCTGGCCCAGGCTGGCAGCATGTGTGCTGAACGCAGTTAAGTAGTTTGCAGATTTAAACTCCGTGTTGGAGTTTGCTTTGCTGAGTTTGACTTGTGTCTGAAAGTTAGGCCTGAGAAAAAAGTGAACTTTGCTGGTTTGGCACCATGGAGTTCCTGCTACCTAAAGGTGACAAGGAGAAGACAGCGTGGAAGATAAGGAGGAGCAAGCCAAGGGAGCAGCCAAAGGAACATGCCTTCAAGCATCTGGAGATGGACTCTGACTGGACATTGGTGAGATGATCAGGACTGAGAGACTGAGGATATTTGGGCAATCTAGAAAAAAAGACTTTGGACAATGCTGAGAAAGGTTTTAGACAATGTTAAAGTAATCTGAGTCTTACATGTTTTCTTTTGTAGTTATTAGGATAATTAAAAATCACTTTGTTAAAAATAAATTAGTCTGCACTGACAGTCTTGCATTGGTTTGGTATTTTGGTTGAGAAGGCTGGGGATGGTAGTAAAAACCCACGAGTGAAAAGTTTAAACTATTTTCTAAGTTTTTCTGCAGTTTTTGGAGCTGAAAACTAAAAACTAAAGGTAATTGCAAAAAAACTGCTTGTAGCCTGCTTCAAAGATAAGCAGGCCTGTATGTGTTAAAGTAAAGAAAAAAAAAAAGCTTTCATGGTTACCCACTTTCAAAAGGAGGCAAAGTAACCAGGGGTATGTGGTGTGGTGGGGTATTCCCATGGGGATCAGCAATTATACAATCATGTATGTAAAAAAATCCAAAAATAATATTAAAAAAAAAATCAAGCTAAAAGTAATTATTGCAGCAACCTAAAATCATAAACAAGTTCAATTCCTAATTGGTTCGTTTCATTCTAATTTCTTGAAAGAAAAAGAATGTTGGTTCAGCCTCAATATTTATTCTGCACAATATGTAAAGCACATAGCAAAAAAATTTCATTAGTGGGGAGAATCAGGAAAATATGAATTAAAAGAACAATGATCAAAAAATAGACCCATAGGCACAACACAGTTGACAAAGGCACTGGGGCCAACAGAAAAGTAATTTTAAAAATGTATAATAACAGAACAAAGAACATAAAATGATGATGAATATGAAAAGGAAAATGGAAACTTTAAAAAATGCAAACACATTTTAAAAGTGAAAAGTATAATAGATGAATTAAGAAGTACTGTGACAAGGAATTAGATGATTTTCAGTGCCACAGAAATGATGACACAAGACTTTTCAAACTTTACTATACATTAATGATTCCATTGTTTTACCAACACCCCTCCCAACCCTTTAGCCATAGTAAAGACTGAAGATCACAGCATTCTTGCCTTCACCTGTTACTAGAATTCTCACAAAAGACTTATAAATGCCCCAAATCACCACGTGCATCAGAAATAAATCTGCTTGACTGAGTCAAGACAGGTAGTCTGAATCAGTGTTTATAAGAAATGTAAAGTTTCTATTTCATAACTGAGCAGGGGGTTAGTCAAACTGATACAACAGGGGATAATTTGTTTGATTCCTCCCTCTCACATTGATTTAAACAAAAACTTTCTGGGAAGGACCTATGAGATGAATTTAAAACTCTACATCACAAGTATATACCTAAAATTAGTGCATATATCTACAAAAAGGCTTATGTACAAAAATATTACAAGCAGCTTTATTCCAATAGACCCAAACTGGAAACAAACCAAATCCTCATGATAGGGTGTGCCCCCCCCCCCCCCCCCACTGTCTCCTGTTTAAGATTGCAGGTTTCAAGGACAGGTAATGTTAAAATGGGAGAATGACCTTAGCTGGAATTTCCCTTCAGGGGGATGCAGGGGGAAGAAAGAAGTGTAACAGATTTCCTGGAAGGCGGGAAATCAGGGTATATAAAGGGTGTGCAAACAAAGAGAGAGGATTCGATGCAGATTCAAATATGGAGACTGGATAGAGAGAGAGGTTCAGTGGAGGAGAGATGGGAATCGGCCATCTTGTAAAGATGTGAGCCATGTGAGCTTGGCCATGTGGCCACCGAGGGCCTGCAACAACCCTCGGCTGGCCCAGGCTGGCAGCATGTGTGCTGAAAGCAGTTAAGGAGTTTGCAGATTTGAACTCCGTGT
>PVHY01033380.1:0-11182 GCA_004024945.1 Uropsilus gracilis
GGGTGAGGCTGTGTGAGGAACGCATGTGAGGAACAGGGCGAGGCTGTGCGTGAGGAACAGTGCAAGGCTGTATGAGAAACGTGTGTGAGGAACAGGGTGAGGCTGTGTGAGGAATGTGTGAGGAACAGTGAGAGACTCTGTGAGGAACGTCTGCAAGGAACAGTGAGAGGCTTTGTGTGAGGAACAGTGCGAGGCTGTGTGAGGAACGTTTGTGAGGAACAGGGCGAGGCTGTGTGAGGAACGTATGTAAGGAACAGTAGCGTATAAAAGAGTGATGTCTTCAAGGATCATAATCTTAGATTTCTCTCAACTACAGTCTCCCTCTTCTTCCCCCATCCTGCTAGCCCCCTAACCATCTCTGCTCTTGGTTCCTGATGAGGTTTTTGAACGTGACTATTGGAGGACTGAGGACAGGACAAGGCCCAGATCACAAAGTCCGCAGTCCCGCAGGAGACACAACCACAGAACAGAGGCACCAGTGCTAGCAGCTGCACATGATGGTGATTGTGCTGGACAGGAAAGGAACAAAGATCCGGAGAGATCACAGAGAGAGACCGCAGAGCTCACGAGGGCACAGTCCTGAAGACGCTGTAGCTAGAGAAAGGGCCCACAAGACCACACAAGCTGACAGGGACATGTGGTGCTAACTTGCCTCTGGTAAATCCCGACCTAAAAATGAGTAAGACCACTTTAACAGCAATAGGGGAAGTAATATTAAATCCCCCTTGGAGAGAACTCCCACCCTCATCATCTCAATCCCAGATACATAAGAACCTCACATGTTGTAAGTTATTAATGAAAACGTTGCCCTTTCAGCTGTGCATCAGCCTGTAGCACTGCCACCGACTATGCTGCTTCCAAATGGGGGTTTGTATAATTCACAGCCACGTCCCCGCTTCCTCAGCAGCTTTCTGCAATGCTGCACAGTAAAAGAGAAACAACAGAAGGGCCGTGTGAACTCATCATAGAATAACAAACTTTTTACCATAAATCTCTCCAGGCTCACTCATTCAAAACAGGTTAGCGGGGCACACAGGAAAACAAATTGCACTTGCGCTGCCAGGATGGAAAGAACGGGAGTCATAAATTGGGTATTAATTATAAATAATGGTCATTGTTCTGGGCATTAATCAAAATAATGTCCTGAATCAGAAATCCCCTGCTTGGAACAGGGGGCTGTTTTCCTCCTCTTCTGTGTCAGCTCCGAGGCCAAGATTCATTGCCAGACCCTTCATTGTAGTCACTAAACCTGTTCAGTGAAGAAACCGCTGCTACAGTACAGTTGTCCTTCCAAACGCCTCTCCTCTAGTGTGGGAGGAACAGTGCGATGCTGTGTGAGGAACGTGTGTGAGGAATAGTAAGAGGCTGTGTGAGGAACTTGTGTGAGGAACAGTGCGAGGCTGTGTGAGGAATGTATGTGAGGAAAAGTGAGAGGCTGTGTGTGAGGAAGTGTGTGAGGAACAGTGTGTGAGGAACAGTGTGTGAGGAACAGTGTGAGGCTGTGTGAGGAACATTACGAGGCTGTGTGAGAAATGAGTATGAGGAACAGTGAGAGGCTGTGTGAGGATCAGATGGTGAGAAACAGAGTGAGACTATGCGAGGAACATGTGTGAGGAACAGTGCGAGGCTGTGTGAGGATCAGATGGTGAGAAACAGAGTGAGACTATGCGAGGAACATGTGTGAGGAACAGTGAGAGGCTGTGTGAGGATCAGATGGTGAGAAACAGAGTGAGACTATGCGAGGAACATGTGTGAGGAACAGTGAGAGGCTGTGTGAGGATCAGATGGTGAGAAACAGAGTGAGACTATGCGAGGAACATGTGTGAGGAACAGTGCGAGGCTGGTTGTACTCCCGCCTCATCCAGCTCTGTGATGGCACAGAGCTCAGCCTGGACCTAGCATCCTATGGGCTCTTCCCACCAAGTAGGAGCTTCGCTGCCTGCTCCTCCTGGCCTCCTTCCTCGTCCCCTTCCAGTCTTCTCCCACACACCCCACCCTGGCCCTCAAGTCTTTCCCTACAGTTCCTGAAAGGGTATTTCTACTTGGAATGACCTTTAAGTCACAAACTTCTGGCTAAGAGAAGAACATGTATGTAGACACAGGTCAGCAATAGCGGGGGACCCAGTACAGCGATGCAGGGTTCTTATGCACAGAGTAAAGCGGTGTCATGGCGCATTAAGAAAGCGTGATGGATACATGCTGTGTGCTGTAAAGCCTGGAGCAGCAACCCAGCGACGATAGTCACTGCACATGGCAAGTCTGCATGACCCAGAACCCGCCCTCACAGGAGTTCACATTTCACCTGGTTGAGACTCTTCAATCCAATTTGCCCAGTTTCCCAGGGAACAAGGTGAGTCCTTTCTGGGTCAATAATACTGCCAAGTAAGCAATCTCAGAGATTTCCTTTATCTATTTCTTTCTTTCTTTTATTTTTTTTTAAAGTGAGAGCAAATGCCATCCCCCACAACCACAAATTAGGCAGGTGAGTTTCCCACCTTTGGGGCAATCCCAGGGGTCAGTCCACCTGGAGAGCAATGAGGATGCCTCGGTCTGCAAAACCCACCTCCCATGCCAGAAAGTGTCCCCTCAGGTCACCACGTGGTCACTGAACTCATCAGGTAGTCATTAAGTGAAAACCTTAACTATCTTTTAAATGGCCCCGCCATAACTTCTCACTCCACCATCACAAACACCACATTACATGTGTTGATGCCAGCACTTCCTGCAAACCCAGCAAGAGCCTTTCATCTAAAGTAAAAAATAAAATAAGTTTTAAAAATCCAGCATGATCTGAAGTGGGAGAAAAATACAAATAAAATGATTCATGCTCATGTGTGACAGATATGACTGTTCCCTCCGTTTTCAAGCAGAATATTCCATATTCAAGAATAATCCGTATTCAAGAAGAATAGAACTTGAGTTACACAGGGCGCTTTGGTCCAGGCACAGACACAAAGGGGTCTCTCCGGGAACGCATTTTCTGTGCAGCATATAGAAAGCCTGGGGCGGGGGGGTTATATTTTTTTTTGACAACTTTTGTTCTTTTCTAAAGTGAAGACTTCAATCAATATCATTTTGAATCCCCTTCCAAATACATTCAATTCTTATCTTGGGTATTACCCCACTGTACCCAAAAAGCATTATGAATAAGATTAAGCTGCAGAAATTGCTATTTTTTTTTTGTATTGCATATAAAAGAGCTGCATCTGGCAGGTGGAAATAACACAGAGCAGAACGGCTGCCCATCAGAATTCATCGTAGATCTCCATTTTCCTTCCAGTCCTAGCTTTAAAAAGTGTGACTAAATCCTGTCCCAGCCAGGATAACTGAGCCTCATTCATTTAAATTGAAAATGTTCTGTTAAAACGTCTTCACCTTCCTAAAGCATGAGTTAAGATCCCCTTTTCTTCTTATTCCACAGCTTTATTTCTTAGAAAGAACTTGACCTTATTGGGGACCTAAGTAATCACTGGAGATAAAGTATATAACTGAGATTCTATTAAGACACAACTTGGAAAACAATAAGTCCACCATGGAATATTTCACGGAAATCCTTTGGTCAAGCCCAGCAAGTGACATGGAAAATACCAGAGATTTCTGCTGAGGCTATAACTTCAGGCAACTGTTCTCTTGACCCTTTCCTCTTAGTTAACTGAATGCTCCCTTGTCCCCTCAGCGAATCACATGAGATAAGACCAGTCGCCATCCCTGGTATGCAGGACACAGGTGTCAGGACATATGGCGGGTGGCCCTGGGGACGGGGCCGCAGGCTCTCTGCACACCTGAACGTCTCTGGAATTCCTTGTCCTCACAAAGCCGGACAGTTCAGATGACACAGCAGGCAACAATGGCTGCTGCCAAGGGCAGAGGAGCCTGAAGGAACAGACACTGGGAAGAAACACTCACACGCTCCCACCCAGCATCCGGTATTGTCGTGGAAGAATTTGATCAGATACTCATGGGACTCGATTGAACACCAGAGCAGTTTTTAAATGCATTTAAAATGCTGTCTCCCAAGACAGATGAATGGATGAAAAAGCTGTGGTCTATATACACAATGGAATATTACTCGGCAATTAAAAATGACAAATTTGCTGAATTTATGACAGCATGGATGGACCTAGAAGGAATCATACTAGCAGAAACGAGTCAGAAAGAAAAAGACAGACGCCAAATGGTGTCGTTAATACATGGGGCATAGGAAAAACAAGCAAAAGGCCAGGAGGAAAAGTCAAAATAAGCTAACAACCAAACTAAAGTACACAACTGGGGCAGGAGAGATGGGAGGGAGGGGTCACGGAGGGAAGGTGGTGGGTGATCCCAGGGGAATACAAAGATGTGAAACACAAATATATGCATTTTTTTAAAGCTCTAAAATAAATAAACTGCTCTCGGTTTCGCCCTCAGCTCAGGTAAGTTCCCCACGTTTCTCTGTAGCTACTGCCTAGCTCAGAACTCGGGGACAGTAGAACGGACGACCCTCGTGCACGCCGAGAACAAAAATCAGAAGAACGAGACTTGGCAAGAGGCTTCAAGGTGTCACTCTTGCCGGCAGCTATAGGGACAAGAAACACGGTAGTTGGAAGGACACGGGACCACCTCAGAGAGAACCGTGACCGCCGGGCGAGACGGATGACAAACATGAGCACCGACGTGACTGATGAGATCGCGAGAGCCGGAGCCGCCGGACATGAAACAGAGCCAACGTCCAGACAGGAAACAGCCTCTCCCGCCAGCACAGCCTCCTGCAGTAAGGCGCAGACAGCCCTCAGCCGGCCCACGGCCTGCCAGTTTCCCCAAAGAGGCCCGGTCAGTTTGTCCTTCCCCAGCTCCGGCCTCCCTTCTTGTCCAACGAGGCTCCAGCGGTGGCAGCCATGACTCCGGGCGCTGTGGGCCATCCCTTCAGCAGGACACCTGCCGTCAGGGTTGGGGAAGCCCCACCCCCCGCTTGAGAAGCGTCCACGGTCATGTGTGGGTGTGACCAAGTGATGCCCCTGCGCCCGTGGAGGCGTCGCACGGGATTTCTCTCTCCGCCCGGGAGTGGAACCGTCCCGCGTCCATCTGCTGCCAGTGCCGTGTTTCTCAAGTAAACGGCACGACTGCTTGTGCCGCGGTAGCTGCAGGAGCTGCCCTCCCAGAGCCCACGCTCACACCCTCCTCTGCTGCCCTCGCAGCTCACTACTCCCTCGAGGGGGTGTGGGGGGCTGGTCTCGGGAGCAGTGAGCGGCGGGTGCGACGCCTGGGGCGTCGTCACGGCCGCTGTCTTCTCCCGCACCCCACTCCCACGGTGTGCGGGGAACAGGACTTGCCTTTTCCCTCAAGACGGGGGCATCATTGCGTGTAGCCCTTTGTCAGCTAATCCTGTCAGGTTTTCTGCGTAGACTTCGCAGCCAAGCAAAACGGGCCTTTCCAAGCCGTGTTTCTGCTCTCCACCGTCTCGTTTAGGAGCCGCCACCACGCGACCGTCGGAATGAGCCGTGGCTGTGACGTCTCTGTTCGCCCGCTTCTGGGGGGAGGATGCGTCTGGGTGCTGAGGCCTGACGCAGGATGCCGGCTTTCGCGTGCAACGATCCCGTCACAGGAGGAGCCGCGACATGGCTCCCCTCGATGCGAATGTGCTCCGCACCTGGGGAGGCCGTGGCTCCCCAGCGCTGTCCCACTCTTCCTTTGAGGCACTGGTGCCGTGAAGCGCGGCGGCAGATTCACGATCCTGGAAACCGCCATTGGCAAACGCCGTCCTTTGGCAAATTAGCAAAGCGGTGAGGGGACGAGGCGCTGCACAGGAACGCACGCGACGCCCGGAAAACGTTTCACCCCAACTTGTTATTCAAAACAAGAAGAATCCAACCTGCGGGAGGAGGAAAGAACAGCTCGGCGACCTGCCACGAGAATGTCCACACGGGTGCTTATTTCTCCGTTTGGGTTCGTCGCTGAGCCGCGTAAGGGTCGGTGACAGAGCCCACACTGTTCCTCTACCTCCGCACACACCCGCTGTGTGCGTTCTCAGGATCACGCCCGAGGAGGGGGGCGTTCTCAAGATCACACCCGAAGTCCGCCACGTCGTACCAGGCAGGGAGGCTGCGTACGGACCCCTGATCCACACGTGTCCTTTTAGCTCGTTGTCCCTGACCCCGAGCTAGGTCCCATCGGTCCAGGGAAACCATGCGCTGCCTTGAGAGCCGATGTGTCCCTTTAGTCTCTGTTACTCTAGACCTTCGCCTTGTCTCTCACTACGTTCACAGGCGTTAAGCGTCCGGGCCGTTCGCCTCGGGAAACGGGCTGCAACGTGGCTCTTTCTGCTCCCGCAGCCACGCTCACTGCCAGACCAGGGCGTGACAGCGGCCAGAGGCTGTGCTAGACACAGACGCACCCGCACGCGGGCCAGCACCAGCACGACTGTGCGGCTCGCTTCCCGACGCGCTGTGGCTGACCGGCACCTGGCACCCAGCCCCGCGGTTCCCGGACCCCCGCTGGCTGGGGCTGTGACATCACCTGCTAGTCCTCCCGATCTCCGCTCCTACGTGACACCAGATGGGCACTCTGCCCACGTCTCACAATAAACCTGGAACGTGGCAAAGCTGGTAACTTCCGGAAACGGCGGCGCAAACCACACCGCAGTGAGGCCCGGGGCCACAGGCCTCATGCCAGGCACAGAGACCAGGGGGCCCGCGAGGGCCGCGCACCCAGACCCAAGAGCCCACGGGTGACGACGTCACCCGCCGCTCGAACCGGCATCAGCCGGTCTCTGTCCTGCGTCAGTGACACCTGCCCCACGTCGGCCCAAACCAGGTGCCAGGATGATCACGGCGCAGCTATTGAGAGCGGCCCAACCCAGACGCTTGCCCGGCACCGATGCCCAGGTGACAGCTGGCGCTGGACCCACTCGGGAAAAGGCAGGATCCGCAGGGGGCGTGGACCAGCTGCAAGAACGACACACGAGATCCAGGCGAGCAGCACCTTCAAGCCCCTCCGCCCGCTGCCCGCCCCCTGGGAGCACAGCGCGCCTGTCGCCTGTTCGGAGGATGTGGTGGCAGAATGGGGGGAGGGTATTCGGGGCCCACAGCTTAGCGAGGCCGAGGCACCTGCCGGCAGGGTCAGTACTCTTGCCCTGAGACGCGGCCCTGAGACGGGCGGCCCCCAACGTGCCACCATGGGAGCTGGAGACCAGCACGATGGACGGCCCCCCAGCCCCACCCCAGCCCAGCCGCCTTTGAAGATGTTCCCTTTCCTGCAAAAAAAAAAAAAAAAAGGGAAAAGCGTGTGATAAGCCCTGGGCGCTCTGCACGCCTCCGTGCCCAGTGCGCTCTCCCCCCAGACCCCCACCCCGGGTCCCGGGATCAGCCCTCACTCACCCACAGAGCAAGGCAGCTTGGACAGCACAGCCCAGAGTCCCAGCTGGCTCTCCCTGCTAGACGTCGCCACCTGCTGCCCAGGAGCACCCGGGCCCAGCGGCCCGGCCCAGCCCTTCCGGGGAGTGTGCCCCGAGAGGACCCAGCCCCCCAAGGCCTGTCCTTGCCCCCCAAGGCCTGTCCTTGCCCCCCAAGTGTCTGCTTACGAAAAGAGCCCGTTTCCGTAGTGACACATGGTGGGCCAGTGCAGCCACGGCTTCCAGGCTCCTCGCTGTGGCTCTGGCCACCCGCCGCCGGCCACCGCCCACTCCCCCCACCGCCCACCCCCACCTTAGCCGCTGCCTGGCAGTGGACGCGGAAAGGAATCCCCAGAGTCAGCTTCCTCAAGGCCCCACATTCCATGAGAGCCCTGCAGGCGCCGCCAGGCAGGCAGGCTGGGGGCCAAGGTGGCCTCTCCGGGAAGTGGGGAGCAAGAACTCGAAGGCCTGTGCCCAGAGTTGCTGGGGCGCACGCCCACCCCACCCCCGCCGCATCCCTTAGGTCTCTGACCCCTGACGCCCACACGGGCAGCCCGCTATCCCGACAGACATTCCTGAGGCGCCAGCTGGAAGTCTTGTCTGTCTGTCCGTCTCCTGCGCCGGCCCACTGCCGGCCACCACAGCCTCGTGCGCTGGGCCCACCAGCCCCAGCCTTACAAATTACGGCAAAATCGAGCTGCTCTTGGCCTTCAGGCCAAGGTGCCGCCTGACTGGCCCGGGACCGCGTGGACAGAGGACTCTCGGCCCTCCCGCACAGGCAGGACGCTGCCATCCTGTGTGACCGCCACCTGCCCCAGCGCCCGTGTCCATGAGCACAGCTGGCGCTGACGCCGGCTTCCTTTCCGTGAGCAGGAAGCCGGGCCGAGCACGGAGCCGCCTCACCCCTGCCACCAACGGCCTCTGGGGCCCCCGCCCAGATGAGGCTGCTCCCCGAGCTCGAGACCCTCCACCCCCAGCTCCTTGGCACTGCCCTGGCACTTGGTTCCGCCTGTCCCTCAAAAGCTATCCTCCAAGAGCCATGCTTTTCCTGGGCCCTCGAGGCCTCCTCGCCATCCACCTCGCAGGAGCTGCTCACAGATCCTCCACCGACAAGCCCAACAAGCCCCCAGCCCCCACACCCGCCGCCATGCTGGGGCGGGAGGCCACGCACGGCGCTCTTCGGTCTCTCCGGCCAAGGAACAACACCTCGGCCACATTCTGTCACAAGTGTCCCTGACGTCACTCTGAGCCACACGGGGGAAGCACAGAGTCTAGGATGGAGTCCACCGTTCCGGCTGCTGCCATCCCAGCCAGTGCCGCCTAGGGACCAACCCGGCCCGGACCAGAGAGAGGCCCTGGCACCGAGAGGGCAAAGGGGACCCTCCTGACCCTACCCAGGCCAGGAAACGAGACAGGGTCAGACCTAAGTGCCGCTGCCCCGCCCACTCCAGGTTCCGTCACAGGCAGAAGCATCTGCGACCCATAAAGTCACTTAAGACCCCAAAAGACTGAACCGCAACCAGCTGGAGATCTGAAGCCACGGGCGGATGGCGACCCAGGGCTCCCTGATCCTTAGGAAGTAACTGTCACAATCAATATAAACCGGTCCCCGCGTCGAGACGTTCGCCCAGACACTTCCAAGAGCCTCGCTGTGGGTCAGCTGTGGGGACGCAGGTGGAGGCGCCTGGCGCAAAGCTTCCTCGGCCGCCTGAAGTTCCACCCCTGAACCTCAGGCGCTCGCGCTGACGGACTCCACGGAGCCTCGGGATGACGCGCGGGGAGCTGGCTGCAGAGGGCCCGTGGGCAGGCGCAGCAGCGTCCATGCAGGGCTGGACCCGGCCTCCAAGACCAGCGCATCATGGCGCTGCCACCGGCGTCTTCCGGTGCCGCCGCGTCTGCCCACCGCGGTGACTCCGGCTTTGGCGGGGAGATAACGGTTGTTTCCGAAAACCTTCAGCACGATTTCATGTTGCTCTTCCACACGCTGCTCCTCGAGAATCGGTTGTTGTTTAGCTGATTCCGGCTTTCGACTGTAATCCCGAACGAGCGGAAACTGTGCTTTGTTATTATTGTTATTATGATTGCCGGGACCCAGCAAAATGTGGACGAATCTGCCGGCGGAGCAGTGTGGAGGCCAGAGAGCGGAGTGACGGGGAAGAACAGGGACGAGGGGCCTTGTGGCAAACGGCACTGAGTCAGCTGGACAGCCATGGCGCGACGTCCGCAAGGCACGTAAAAGTCACCTCAGACGGATGCTAGACATGGGAAAGGGCTTCCAGAAAACAACAGAAAGGCTCCATCATCCGGTTAGGCCCCCCAAAAAACCAGCTGGGTAAAGCAGACCAAAACTACCATCCAAAAGGAAACCACTGACGATGTTGAGTTTCCCTTCACTGAGGGAGACCACTGGGAGAAGACAGGACCAAGCGAACCAGACTCCGATTCAGAACACACTCGCGATGTCGACAGAGAGGACGGGGAACACCACGCAAAATCGGGCAGCGGCGAGCAGCCCCACGAAGGCGTCAGGAGGGCCACGCGGCAAACCACCAGGGCACAGACACCGACAGCTGAACACCAGGATGAGTCGGGGGGAGAAGGAAACGCTGAAGCTGCGGCCCGGGTAGCGCAGGGAGGACGGGAGAAGGGGACTCCCCGTTGCACAGCTGTTCCGAGTGGAATCTGACCCCCGTGCAAACGGCAGCACTGTCCCCTGGGACTGAAGGTCCGCGCCCCACTCCCACACCCGGGGACGGATCCCAACACCACCAGCACCTGGGTCCGTTCGGGGATGTTTCATCTCACAGCTGAGACCTTAGTGTTCGGGGGGTTTTTCACTTGAAGCTTCACGGAACTTTTTGGTGACGCGTCTATGTCGGCAAATGTCTTTGGGGAAGATTTTCGACGACGGGTTCAATGCCCAAACCCAGCAAGGTGCATGCTGGGAAAGACATTTGCAGGCCGTGTCACTCCGTGCGGATGCAAAGTCATCTTGAGGTGTCCTGAGGTGCGGGTCAGTGCGGTGCTGACCGCAACGGAGCCACCAGGCTCCAACAGCCACCCCCTCAGGAGGAGGCCTGAGCAGCAAGCGGCAGACAGAGGCAAGGAGAAGTCACAGCTCAAAGAAGGGTGTGGGCGCAGGGCGAGGCGACGGTCGCCTGCACCATAAAATAAACCCTCACGAAGGCAAAGAGTTAAAGACTTGACGTCCAAGACCTGATGCTGCCTGAGGCTGACAGACCCGAACTAGGGATCTGAAGCTCACGGACGCAAGAATCAAACAGAATTACACCTGGGTCGCATCAGATCAGTCGCACCAGCACATGTGCAGGAAAGGGAAATTCGGGGTAAAGCCGCCCAACAGCAGGAAGACCGACCGAACAGCAAACCAAGAAACTAGCATTCACACCAACGGGACAAGCTCAAAACAGCAAAAGTGCAGCAAGCGCCTGTGAAGCCGAAAGCTGGTTCTTTGAGGGCTGAACAAACCAGTGGACGTCTGGTGGCGCGGCCCGAGAGAAAGCGGAGAGACGCACGTTAGCCGGAACAAAAGCCTAGCCCCGCAGACCCTGCCGGCCGGCCGGCGGGGGCTGCAGGCTGCAGACAGGCTCCTGACGTCCACACGCGAGGCGGACCAGCTGCAAACCCAAAACTGGCGTCCGCGTAGCCAGGATTGCTGTTTCGGCAAACAAAGACGCCCGGCTTTGCCGGACGACGGCGGCACCACCTGTTCTCACTGACTCTCTGTTTCCTTCCAAGGCTGTGAAGCCCCAAACGCCAGGGGTCTCCCTCCTGTGCGGCGTGGGGGGGGGGGGG
>PVHY01033381.1:0-11168 GCA_004024945.1 Uropsilus gracilis
GGGGGGGGGGGGGGGGGGGGGGGGGACACGGGACAGGAGGGGGGAGTGACAATTTCGGCAAATAAACCTGCCCGCTAGTTTGCAAACCAGGAGGGCAGCTGTCCCCGTCGTGGGCTAGGTGAGCGGAGGGCACTGCCCAGGGGACCTCCCCAACACAGACTTTTAGCTGAGTTGCACTTTGGAAAGCAAGACCCTGCCAGCGCTTACGTGGTCGTCGCCGTACCAGTCTCTCCTGCCCTCTGCTCAACGACTGAGCTGATGGCAGGGTGCCCCCCCCCCAAATGTGACTAATCCCGTGCAAAAGCCATGCTCTCAGAGGGGGACAGAGACTCCTAGGAGTCTGGAGTAGAGGGTGGGGGTGGGGGCGGGGGCGGGGGCAGGGGTGCAGGCGGTGGCACGTTGAGCTGTTTGCAAAGAGAGGGCTCTAGGGAGAGAAAGTGGGTTTCTGCTTTGCTGTGGGGTGCAAGACAAGTCCCACCCGCTCCCCATTCATGAGCTTGCTCCTCTTCCCGGGTTTGAATTCTGTGGAGTCTGTGTGTGTGTGCGAGCGTGCTTGCCCTTCCCAGCCCATCTCATGTGTGCAGGGGGTGGGAGTGTGTTCATGCCAGTGTGTGTGTGTGTGTGTGTGTGTGTGTGTGAGCATGCCTGCCCTTCCCAGCCCATCTCATATGTGCAGGGGGTGGGTTTGTGCCTGTGTGTCTGTGTGTGAGCATGTCTGCCTCTCCCAGCCCATCTCATGTGTGCAGGGGGTGGGAATGTGTTCGTGCCTGTGTGTGTGCACACATGTGGGAGACAGGGCACCACATTGTTCCTGGGAAAGTGCACTTGGCATGCCAAGGCCACTGGGCACACAGTGCAATTCCAGGCTTCAAAGGCAGCTGGCATGCGATGTGCATCCCCGAGTCCTGCTCACGGGTCTCTCGAGGGAACACAGAATGCCCCCTTTGAACTGCAACATCCCTGCGAGCGTAGGGGCGGGCCTGAGTGTGCACGGTGGTGGGCGAGGCCATTCACTAGCAGATAGAAACCTATGCACTGAAGTTGCCATGTGGCACTGGGTCAAGGCCCTGGGAAAACCCAGAGGTTTTAGCGAGGCGTGTTGTGCTCTGTCTCCAGCGGGGTAACAGAAAGTATCTCAGGAATAAGCAAGCCCAGGGCCAGCAATGTGATCCCCGGACCCCAACTCCCTGCCTTCTGCTTGGACTCACTTTCTTCTCCGCCCCATTGTGACTGTGTGTTGTGGGGTAAGGGACTTCAACTCTCTGCGCCCCATCCGTGAATGGGGGCTGGAGGGGGCACTGTTCGGCATTCTGGGCTGCAAGCTGACCCAGTTAATGGTGGGGTCAGCAAACCATGGTGTTGTGGGGTTCAGGAGGTAACAAGCCTAAAACCCCCCAAACTGTACCCTGTCTGTGTTCATGATGAGAATGTCACAACCCTTCTTATGTTAGAGACGCAAATCAATAACATGTTCTAGAACCTGCTTTTCATGGCGAAAACCCTTGAAGCGCTCAGCGCTTTCTAATTCCTGGGGCACTTTTTAACTTCTGGTGAAGGTCACAGAAATCAGGGGATGCCTCAGTTTCTCCTTTGCAGACGGGAGTGACAGTAGTGCAGACTTCATAGAACTGGCACCAGCGTCTGAAGACATCATGCGTGTAAAGTGCTTGCCTCTGTGCTTCACATGAGGTTGGCACATGCGAGGTGCCAGTATGATGTGACAACTGGGGACAGAGTCAAGGTCACATGCAAGCGAGTGCTCTTTCTTTTGCTGCCCATGGTGGGGAGAGCCAACCTACACTGGATCTTGACTGGGAGGATTCATCACCAGAGCCGAGGTCTCCTTCATGGGGGAGGGAGGGAGGCACAGAGAGACAAAGGAACTGGCCAGGAGGTGGCTCATAATTCAAACCCAGGCTATTTGTCACTGACCTGTCTCTGGAGCTCACTCATACTCATCGTGATTGTTCCTGACACTGATTGACAGAGGAGGGACCCGCGGTCAACCAGACCCTGGTCCTGGGTGTTGGTTTTTTTTTTTATTAATTTAATGTATTTTTTAGATTTTGTACTGCGGTCATCTTTGTGTGGTTGTGGATTGGTCCTGGGGTTGTATGTGGCACTTGGAAGGGAATGAGGTGGCTGGAGGAGGCAGAAGGGGCAGGCTTCATCTTGAGTGACAGGTAAACTGAGGCAGCAGCTGGTAGATCCTGAGCGCTGGGTGTGTTCTCACTTCCACTGAAGGAAGAAATTGCGCTGCTGCCAGGGGCTCCGAACCAGACCGACTTTCTGTCCCCGCCAACCGAGGGCTCCCGAGGGCTCCTCCTCCAGTAGATCATCCCAGTCTCCCTCCCCTTCCCGAAACTTGCGGGCAAAGCTCCCATTTCCCAGATGCCCCTCTGATTACCTGTGCCAAACACGACTCTGTTGGACAGTAAGCCCCTGTGGTCAGGGCCAGTCATCTATGTCTGGAGGTCCCAGGTAGCGTGTCTACACTCAAGAACCCAACAGGGTGAGTGAGATGTTGGAGTCCTCTTGTTGCCTCTTCCTGGCTGTGTGACCTTGTGCAAACAGCGTCACGCACCCATGCCTCAGTTTCCCCACATGTACAAGAATGGCGGTGATTGCATCTGGAGTAGCAGTAATATTTAGCAACCATGTACACACTCATCAGAACAGCAGAAGAGACAGGAGCTTAAGAGGCTTCTCTGCTGAGCCAGACTTTAACCCTTTATTTGCTGAAGGAGGGGTGAGTTCCAACAGCACAGACCCTTGGGTGGGGGGCAGAGGTGGGGATGACAGCCATTATTTACTGGGTGATGGAGAGTTTTAATCTAGTAACAGGCCATGTGGCTCTCAGCAAGTAACTGCTCATTCTTCTCATACATGCCAATCCATCCATTCAGCTTTGACCACCTGCCCCCAAGGCCCCACGTACAATGTCCAGCCTTTGGCCAGGTGCCTCCTTGTGTACTTTCTCATCGAGCTGCTCACGCTCTGGGCATGCATGAGTGATGGTGAATTTCACGTTTGATCTGGGAGAAGCTGGCCACGTTCCTAGTTTGATTATTTTGCTAGCATAGGAACGTGAGACAGCCCAGACTGGGGTGGAGGCTTCTTCTGGGCTCCCCCGCGCCTCCCCCCATCCTATGCCAGCCCCACTGGCAGCGAGTGTCTAGCTCTGTCCATGTTCTGCTCCTGGTAGGAGACTCCAGGGCCAGAGGGTGTGCTGTGTTCCACACCTCTCACCCCAGAACCTGAAATGATCCCTGAATCCTGGTCAGCGCTAAACACAGACTTTACCTGGGTGGATGAATGAATGAATGAATGAATGAATGAATGAACAATTGATGCCTAACTAAGATCACTTGGCAAGACCACAGTATTAAGACTCACTTTTTAAAAATTTATTTATTTATTTATTTATTTATTTATTTATTTATTTATTTATTTATTTATTTATTTATTTATTTATTTATTTATTCAGATTAGGTCTCGCTATTTTTGCCCGTGGAACTGCAGGCTCTCATTGCCCGGGGTACCACAGACTCAAGCAATCCCCAGCCTCAGCTTCCCAGGTAGCTGGGATTACAGGCACACGCCACCACACCCAAATATTTTTTTGGAACTAGGTCTCATACGGGCCCCAGTCAGGACTCAAACCATGATCCCTAGCCCCAGCCGCTTCATAGGCTGAAGCTTACAGGCATGAGCCACCATGCCCGGCTGCTTTTATTATTTATTTTATATCATTGTCTACCCCAGGGTACTCCCACCACCTTATCACCCATGAACCACCATTTTAGTCTTTTGTGCCCCTCCCCCCATTCCCCCCCATGCTCTAGGCTTCAATTCTGCTGAAAATTAGTTTAAATTTTTTCTTGTCTGTTTTCCTTTTACCCCTCATTTAAGTGAGTCCACCCCATATTTCTTTTCCTTTCTGGCTTATTTCCGCTAATATGATTCCCTCCAGTTCCATCCATGTTGCCATGAATGACATAAGTTTGTCTTTTTTGATGGATGAATAATATTCCATCATAGACATAGACCACAGCTTTCTGTACAATTCATCTATTTTGGGGCATTTGGGTTGTTTCCGTATCCTGGCTGTTGTAAATTGTAAATAGCATTGCCATAAACATCTGGGTACAGGTGTCTTTTTGGATTAGAGTTTTTGTATCCTTTTTTGTAGATTCCTAGCAGTGGGATTGCTGGATGGAATGGTAGCTCCACTTTCAATAGTTTGAGGGTCCCCCACACAGCCTTGCCTAGTGGTCGGACAAGTTTGCACTCCCACCAGCAGTGTTAGAGTGTCACTTTCTCTCCACATTCACACCAGCTCTTGTTGCCCATTTTTTGAATATGGACCACAATACTAAGACTTAAACTCTGACAGGCCATGCCATCTTTTTTGTTCTCACTCCTCTGCCTTCTTTGGACAATGGCAGTGACCTTTGACCTCCACATTTTCCTACCTTCGTCTGACAGAAGCAGACCTCTTGGGCTATTCCCCAGCCACACTTCCATGTTGCTGGCATGAATCAGCCTCAGACAACAAGCATCACAACAGAGTCATCCCTGACCCAGTGAAGGCTCTGGGCTTGCCCCTGTGCCACCTTGCCAGTCCTCAGCTATGCACTGGGTACCATAGCTTCTCCCTGGTTGCTCCTGAGTCACAGATTCAGCTTCAAACCCCAGCAGCTCGCTCCTGGTTCAGCTGAATAGTCACAGCAATGAGGCCGGGTGGTCTGTTTTCCCTGTTTGGCTGAGCATCGGGGTCCAAAGGGGTGGCCCTCTTTCCTGCCCACAAGACTGTCCCTTGCCCACTACAGCCTTGATGGTGGGGCCCAGACAGGCAGGAGAGAACATGGTTGCTTGTTCTCCGGGGACAGAGGAGGTGGGAACAGATGGCATCTCCTGGCGTCTCAGACCTTCTCAGTCTCAGTGCTCACACTGGGGGTTGAGGTCTGGTCCTGTCTCTGGCGCTGGGGGCAGAGACCCTTCATTTGATGAATCATAAGAATCACTTCAGATGCGTCTTCCTCCCATCAGCAGCTCTTTGACCCCCGCTCTCACGGCGTCCTGGTACTTCATCTCGGGGCTCAAGTGTCTCTGAGCAAATCTCCCCTAACACATGATCCAAGATCCATGTTGTCCAGAGCTTCAGACACATGTGGGCCTTTATATGTAGTGTGGTGACTGCTCCCACCAGCTTCCCTCAGCAGGTGCCTGACAAGATTTTAGGGTGAACAGCCGCATGGCACTTGGGTGCAGGAGGCAGGCGTGCTCCCCGCTGCTGTGCTTGCTATAGTCCTCCCGCTTTCTTTCTCCCCGTCACCCCCTGTACCCCTTCTTCCTCCTCACCCTCTTCACCCCAGGAGCCCCTCTTCACATACTGGTGTCCATGCGCCTAGATATTTGGCTTAGATCTGCCTCTGTGGAAACACACTCATCTCTGTCCATCTTAGGGCTCAGCGTTCCTTTGGCTCCTTCCTTCTGCTGCAAGTGGCAGCATTTTGGCTCCTGGTGGCTGGAGAGTGTCCTGTGGTGTAACTCAGATCCCACAGTGTGAGCAGGACTCCTGGTGGGAATAGCGTGCTAAGGTGTGGACAGACGCGGCCCCCCTTGACCCAGTCCTCCATCGGGGTGATTTCCATGCCCTGGCTCTTGTTGATAACATGTCCTTTATTATTTTTTCATTTTTTAAAGACTAGGTCTTGCTTTTGTTTCCCAGGGAACTGCAGGCTCACGTTGTCCGAGGTACCCTGGACTCAAGCGATCCCCAGCCTCAGCCTCCCAGGTAGCTAGGATTACAGGCATGCGCCACCACACCAGCTATTTTTTTGAGGTTAGGTCTCTCTATGTTGCCCTGGGCAGTCTTGTTGCCCCCCAGGCAGGTCTTGAACCTGTGGACTCAAGCAATTCCTAGCCTTGGCCTCGTTTTTTGGCTGCAATTAAAGGCATGCGCCACCGTGCCTGGCCCACATGCCCTTCATTCTGATCAAGACAGACCAGCACGCCAGGCCTTACCTGTGGCCTGGGGGGCCTGAAGCAGCTCAGGCAGCCGGTCAGGGGTGTCAGTGACAGGGCGAGACTGGTGGGGCAGATGCTCTCACTCAGGCCCGCTTGTCAGAGCCAGATACTGGGGGCAAAGTCAGGGAGACGTGGCCTCATGTGAAGCTATCGATGTGAAGGCCCTGGTGGCTTAGGCAAAGTCTAGCAGATGTGGACAGAGGGTAGAAAGGACAGGAGAGCTTGTAGGTGGGGTGGGTGCAGGGTGTGGGTGCTGAACGGAGGTTGTAAGAGGCAGCTCTGCCGTCCCCAAAGTCCGCCTGCTGGTGCTCACACTTCTGGCATCACAGACTCTGAAGGCAGCACAGGTCTCCGTTTGCAGAGTGGGAGAGTGGTGATGAGGTGCGGTCACCTCAGAAGACAGCCTGGGTGACAGTGAGTCCAGGTGGCTGGTGGGTGGTGGCAGACTGACCAGTGTTCCAGCCCTAACCCAGCCCCTTCCATCCCCTTGAGCCCTGACTGAGAGGCTGTCCTGGCCGCCTCCCCTGCCTGATTAAGGACGGGCTGTCGGACACCAGGTCCATGGAAGACACGATGAGACCTGATGGGCCTGGGAGATGGGGGTGAAGAGGAGAGCGGAGCCAGGACAGAGGAGGTGAAGAGAGCAAGCTGGGTGTCTGGGCCTGGAGCTGGGTGCTGGCATGCCCCTGGGTGGGGGCAGCCTGGAGGGGGCAGCAGTGAGCAGAGGGATCTGACCAGGAGGCCTTGGCCCACCCACAGTGGCTGGTGCATTCCTTTTCTTTTCTATTTGGAGATGGAAATAGGTATTTTGATTTGAAATCCACAGTTAAAAATGTTAATTCAGATGAGAAGAAAATGATGGGGAGCCAAGTACCATGTGCATACAGGATGGCCTTGGCAGAGCTGCTGAGAATGGGGCCACCAGGCTGTCTCGGGGGGGGGGGCTCCTGCCCCCTTGTTCTGGGTTCTTTTCTCCTTCCCTCAGAGGCAGCTGCCTCTTCCAACCTCTGCCAGCAGAGCCTGCGCTGCGGCCGATGGCCACTGGCTGCCCTGGCTGAGACCCCCTCCTGGGAAGCAGCTTTCCCCTTGCCTGGGGTTCTGCTTGGGCTTTGAGAGTTGAGAGATGGCAGGTGGTGCGAAAAGCAGGCCAAGAGCTGGCCTGTTGCTCCCCAGATTCATAAGGACCTTGTTCCTGAACATGGCTCTGGGGTGAAGGGAGAGACAGAATGAAATCGGGTCGAAAGGGGCAAAAGCCTCCAACCAACAAGTCACGTTTGTAAAAAGCAGCACCTTTTAAAATGTGGCTTCTTTTTTTACCAGATACACATCACCCCAGATCTGCATCACCCCAGTTCCCCATCACCCATGTGCACAGCAGTTGCCAAAGTCACAAAGAATTTAAACAAAAGGGTTTTATTAAACAAGGGAAATTAACCAGGAAAATGAAAAGTCCCCAAAGCCACAAGTGGCCAGTCATTTCACCCCAAGTACTGTTTAGTTCAAAAGTCCCAAACACATGTCCAAGACAGTGCCCCTTTGTCCCTCCAAACCTGAGAGGTAGACACTGCAAAGTTCTAGTCATTCTCTGATATTCTCTTTGCTTCTTCTCCAACGTTCCAAGCTGCTCTGCTTCTCCAAGGCTCTTCAAACTTCTTCCACAAAATACTGAGCCCAAATCAGCTTTCCAAATCTGCCACCTTGCTGCGACTCCACGCTTTTCCTTACCTTTGGTGGTGTCTAGCCAAATCCACCAGGCCTGCCCTCAGCAGCCCCTGGTCACCCCTGGCCTGCCATTCTGGCATCCAACTCCGCAACTGCTACTTCTCTGCTGGCCACTCTCCCACCATGGCTCCTTGTCACCTCCAGCTCACTCTTCCAGGGAACTTCCCCTGGCCAGGTCACATGGTCCTATTCTATCTGTCCATCTCACCTCTTTTCCTCTTTTTTTCTCCTTCCCTCACTCCTTGCTCCTCCCTTTATTATACACCCGCTCTTCCCACTTGCTATTTTCTCTCACGGTTCTCTCAGACTCTGCCCACCAGGGTATTTTGGTGCCGATATAATTTTTAACTGCATCACTGCCCTGTATCAAGAACACGAGGGAACCCAGACATCCCAGTTATCAAGGGGAGTAACAGTTTAATGTAATGCTTTAGGAATGAAATTGCTGGCCCAAACACACCCAGGAGGACCCTGAAAATACACATCTAAATGAAAGCAGGATCAGGACTGCCAATGGCCATTTCCACTTTGACCTCAGGCTCCAGGAGGCAGCTCCACTTGGGATGTTCCCTGTCCTGTCCTTAGTAGCATTGTAGCTGTTCGCTCACTGTGCATTTTTTGCTTTCACTATGATTTTTGGAGACATGGCTTAAAAATACAGCTTCTGTGTTTACTGAGTTTTCCGGTATCTTCTTGAATTCAGCCCCACTCATCTCTTCCTTGATCCATCTGCCCATTGCCAGCAAGCACCAGGGCTGTGAGCCCAGAATGCCCTTGAGTGAAGGAGGCTGGTTTCTAGAATTTATAATGAAAGCTCCTACTTCTCAAGTTGGACTTCAAGTGCCTTTTCCTATCTGAAGAGTCAGGGTTTGTTGCCACAGAGTTGTAACAGGGATTTGTGATGAGAACAGGGTGTGTTCCTTGTATGTTCCCATCAGGACCGGCCACATACTTTGCGGGACTGGTGCAGAATGGAAGTGTAGCCTTTTGGTCACAGTTATTAGGAGCTTCCAGACAATGATAGTGGAATGAGCATATCAGGTCCTGATGGCAGCCCTGTGTGACCCTGTGGGCACATGACCATAAAGGTGGCCCCAGCGGCTACTGAGGGGAACTTGGTTCAGAGAATTGTTAGATGTGTGATCTGCAGTGGAGACTCAGAGGTGTTATCCAAATGACCACTCCTACTATTTTCCAGACAGAGATACTGAGGCTCAGAAAGAGCAGGTGACTTGCGTAAGATGACAGAGTGAGTTAGAAGAACTTGGACTGGATCCTGGGCCTCCAGGTTCCAGGATGTTCCTTATGGCACCAAAGGCCACCCTGACCATGGCCAAACATCTATATCTTCCTGCCTGTGGATGGAGGTATAACCTTTAGGAAGGTCAGCTTGGAACGGGTGGACAGTGATGTGATTCAGACCTTCCAATCTTATTGTAATGACTGCAGGAACTTAACCTCCATGACAGGACGTATTTTCTAGAATGATCCCCATGCTTCTCCCCTGACCCCTTTTCCTTTTTAAAAAAATGCACAGTTAAATATCCCTGAAGCCACTGATGAAATGTTTATATAAATACGATTACAGGTAAGATGACAGCTAGAAGTTAGGCTGGGGTCATTACGATTAGAATTAGATTCTAATTATATTAGCATTACAGTTAGATTCTCCACCTGACACACCTGTAGGTACTGACTGATCTGACACCAATGAGCAAAGCAGCCCCAAACCCCCGCCCTCATGCAGCTTACAGCCAGGTGAGAGGAACAGCATGGGGATGGATGAGTAAAATATACCTCAAAGGTAAGGACTGTGAGAATGTGCCGTGAGGAGAGGGGATCGGGAACGCCAGGGATGCTGTTCTTGTGGTCATGGCTGGGACAGTTCTCTCTGAGGAGGTGGCAGTGAGCTGAGGAATGGCAAAAGTGAGTGAGCAGCCATGAATGGCAGATACAAGGCCCTTGGGGTGAGCTTGTGCTTGACATTTTTGGGGAACAGATGGATGGTAGGGTTGGCCGAGGGAAATTGGCGGATGGCATTCAAAAGCGGTGGTGAGGATGGGGAGTACATGTAGAACCCATGTATTTAACTCTAAACTTAATTGGAAGCCATAGCAGGTCTGGTGAATGTGCATTTTGACAAGTGAGATGAGGAAGCTTGTCCAGATGAGCGAGGATGGGATTAGCAGGGCAATAGCAGGGGAGGAAAACTGGGACTTGGGGTGATCTTGAAGACAGAACTGAGGTTTACACTTGTTGTGAGAACAGGAGAGGCATCAAGGACTACTCTTTGGTGTTGGTTGAAGAACTGGCTTTGAACTTGGGGTGGTGGGAGGGAGTCGAGGGTAACCAGGCTTGGTTTGGCTGGTCAGTTGGTTCTGTGAACCCAGATTTTCGGAGATCCAGGCTGTAAACAAAAATGAGTCTGACACCAGAAGGTGGGAAAGGCGGGCAGAGCTGTGGGTGGCAGGTTCCTCTGGGACCAACTTGAAGGCACTCAGGACTCTGGATCACCCTGGGTGGAGAAGAGGGAACCCCGGGGCCAGTGCTCCCAGATATTTGTATTCAGGTGGAGCCAAATTATGCTGCACTTTAGGAGGTGGCCTGGAGGAGGAAAAGAGAGAGCTCAAGGGTGGATCAAAGGATGAGAGATGCGTGGTTTTTTTTTGCTTCTGCTTTTTATTTTTGTCTGCCAGTGTCGCCCAATATCCTATTATCTCCTGCGCAGAGGGCACATGACCTCTGAGGAAGCCTTCCTTGCCTCCCGCCTTCTCTTCCTCCAGGAAACCCAGAGCAATTGTTTAAAAATATGAACATGTCTTGTCTTGCATTGTCCAGCATACTTTAGTCATTCTCCATTGCTCTTGCTTTCAGAACTCTCCCTATGGACCCCTGGGTTCTACTTACCCCCCCCCACTGTTTCTTCACCCTCTTTTTGTACATTTAGAGCCACTTCAGTCTTCTCTCAGATCCCCCAAGGCATCACACTTCCTCCTGCCCCAGGCCCTTTGCACCTACTTTCTACCCCCCCCCCGGGCACTGACTTCACCTTCCAGTCTCAGTATAAACACCACCTCCCTAGGGAAACTGTCCCTGGACCTCCCCTCTCCACCAGCTGTTCCTGATGCAGACTTCATAGCTCCTTTCCTCTTGTGACACTTGCCCTAGTGGGTCATTCTGCATGGGGCAAATGCTTGTTGAATGGAGCCGAATCCCCTTGCAAGGGCGGACAGGATGAGTGTGTGCTAGAGTTTTCAGATCCTCGGGGGCAGCAGTGGCTACCCATTGCACTTTCGCTGGAGAGGCTCGAGAAAGCTGAAAGGCCAGGGCCTCCACACGAAGGTCAGCGGCAGGGCAGAGAGAGGGTGACAGAGCTGCACTGTCAGGCCTCCCTCCCACCCCAGGCTTCTGAA